>JBBPDA010000105.1:133247-166483 GCA_037974385.1 Arnoldichthys spilopterus
GAAGGGATTGGATCAAGTGGGGATGTGGTAGGGTTGCAGGTTTTTAGAAGTTGTAGAACATTCTCAGAGGAAAGAGGGGTAAAGCAAGAAAGTTGGGGGTGGTCTGTAGGCTGAGAGTCAAGGAGGGGGATAGTGACCGGAGAGAAGGATTGTCTGATCCTGTCAACTTTATCCTTAAAGAAGGTTGCGAAATCCTCAGAGGAGAGGGAAGATGAGGCAGGAGGAGGAGGAGGAGGTTTGAGCAGAAAATGTAGCAAAGAGTTTGCGGGGGTTAGATGCTGATTCTGAGTTTGGTAGGAGATGAGATCAGAACTTATGTGCAATTTTCTCCATCTTCTTTCTGCAGTTCTCAGTTCTCTTTTGTTGCTATGGAGAACATAGGGGTTTGCCCAACCCTGTTATAACTACTAGAAATAGTAGGAACAGTGTGTGAGCTTGATCACTTACAAAACCCCTCGCAGATGGTTGGTTTAGCCAGTCTGTCTGCTGCCTGGTCTCGGTCCTGGTTTGTCAGCAGCTACTAATTGAGCTTTACTGCTGGCTAACTGCTAAACTATGGCTATGCTGTTGGAAAGGAGAGCAGGTGGATATCTTCCCAGGCTAAGACACCAGGTTTGCCCTCAAAAGTGAACCAATTCTCTATGAACCCCACCCTATTTAGGCTTTGTCACCATGTCGCATAGGGATGGGCTAGAGCATGTTATGGCATCTGACATAGTCTGGGCTAATTTGCATACCTGTTTAACGTTATTCTTATCCACAGATGAATGTCATTAGCACCTACATGGATAACTATCCTTTCATACCTATGGCTAGCCTTTAGCTTCAGGTTCCCTCTAATGTCCCTCTAATGTCCACCTAACTATCGCTGTTGCTGAAGCCCCTACATGTCGTGGAAGAACAAAACAAAGGCGTTCTGTGCAGACAACAAACCACAAACAACAAACCGCCTCAGCCCACAGTCCTCCTAGCAAATCTACAGTCTTGGAACAACAAGCTGGACAAGCTGTGTGTGCAGATCACTGCTGTGTGCTGGCCTTTTCCGAGACCTTGTTGGAACCCAGCGGGCCCGACCGAGCTGTTATTTATTGTCACGACCAAACACAAAACTCAGTTAAGTCCAGGGGAGGGGGTCTGTGCTTCACTGCCCAAAGCCGGAAAACGCTACAGAGAGTGGTGGAGACAGCAGAACACATTACTGGCAACATGCCAGTGCCATTCAGGTTTCACATTTTCCACCAGCGGTGCCTGAGAAAGGCATGTAGTATCATCAAGGACCACAGCCACCCAGCACACAGTCTGTTCTCCCATTCACAGTCTTGCAGATGCTACAGGAGCATGACTGCCCACATCACGAGACTCATTATTATATTATGGGGCCATCAGGACTGAATTCATAACTTAACACTAATTGTCACATTTACACTACGTATATGTATGTTTTATATTTTTTTTCTTATATTCATTTTAAAAATGATCATGTTCTAACTGCTGAGTATACTGGTTTTAATTGTCCAACATGTTTCATTGTACTGTTGATCCAGCATAAATATACATATGATCAATAAACTGAACTTAAATTAAACTTAAACTTGATTTACATGGATGCAGGCTCAGAATGAGAAGTAGCCAATCTATTACCACAGGCATACAGTTACAACAACACTGAACCTTGACCCCAGAAGACCCTGGTGTCTATTGTGATTCCAGCAGAATGGACACCTGGGGCTGATTAACAAACTGCATAATTCCTCATAATGAGAGATCTGTCTAAGCCTTTTCCCAGAACACACGGGACACAATGACTGTGTGGTCCATGTAATCACTATTATACCCAAAATAACCAGGCACAATTTTCCTACTACAAAAGAACCCTTACCACACACCCTTTCTGATGAACAAGTATATTTTATAATCCACAAAAGGATTACACATTAGGACTTTGTAGCCTATTTGTCACTTTTTGTTTCAACCATCTCTGCGTGAACATTTTTATCTGCATCTTGAACAAGGTTTGACTCATCTTGTAGCCTGGGAGCCTGATTCAGGTTGTTAGTTTACCATTATTATGGATCTGTACTTTTGAAGACTCTCAGTCTCTTAGATGTTGGAGATGAGGTAGTGATGGTGAATATGACCTTGGTCAGTTGTTTACAAACCCAGTCCACTGGACACACTGGGCTGGACATTTTCCATATATCCAACCCAAATTTCCAATATCCCAATATGCAAAATTGAGAGAATTTCTCATTATCAGTATTATCACAGTGACTATTTTAAGTGTTTACTTTAAGATATTTGTGTTCTAAGATAAAAAGTGTAGAGATAGTCTATTTTAATACTTGAGCATTAATATCAGAATTGCTTCATTGAACAGGTCACTGAAAGAGCAGAATGATGAACAGACTTGCAAAAATATCATATTTGCATGCAATCTGATTAAATTTCGCTTTAGACCCTGAGGTGACTACCACATATGAAAACACACCTGACACTGCAGGGAGAGTGCAAAGGTGCAAGCACAGACAACAGCTTCAGTAGTTTGGACGGTATTACTTATGTATTTTTAGCTGATATTTGGACCAGAGCTCTTTTTCTAGCTGTAGGCTTCTCTCTTTTTCTGTGTTCATGTGTAAGGAGTAACACAGTAATATGAAGTTTTGAAGTGTTATGCTTTTTTGTTTAACAGCCTAAGATTATTTTTCTTCATGAATTGATTAACTGGCGTAAGCTCCTGCTTTCCTTTGTTGCATTAAATCTGCATGTTTGTACTCTTTCCATAGGTCTTTTTTTTACAGGACGAAGAAAAAAAGAATATGAACAAAACTCAAACAAATTCGTCTGTTGTTGGAAACAGAGGACACTTGTTAACCCTGCTAAAATGTAGTCTTATCATTCAGTTTTTACTGGGCTTTTCTCTGAACTTTTACAGCATCTTCCTTTTGTCCAAAGCTGGAGGAGGGGGCGTATTTGTGGTTTTTGCACTGAATCATGCTGCTGCTGAAATGCTCTTCTCTATCTTTTCACTTTTGTATCTTGTCTTATTGGAAAATCCCATAACCTTTGTTGCTGATCTGATAGACTTTCTCTTCGTAATGATCATGTCTGCTCGCCTCCTGTTTCTGTGCTATGTGTGTTTGGAGCGTTATCTGGCCGTGGTCCTCCCTGTGACTTTCTTGAGGTTAAAGCCACTCAGGTATCGGGTAGCGTGTTCAGCTCTGGCCTGGGTATCTGCAATAGTGCTGGGAATCATTTCATCTACAATATCGTCTGTTTTTATAGTTTTACTACCGGTGTGTTTCATCAGCTTGGCTCTTGAGCTCTTCTGTTGTGCATCCATTTTGAAAAAGCTGAGGCATCCTGGGCCGAGCGATGTGGAGCGTGAGCAGGGTGAGATGAGCACTGCTAAAAAGAATGCATTTCAGATAGTCTGCATCAACCTGCTGACATGTTTTATTCAAAACTTCCCTTTAGCTGTCACATACAGTCTTACAAACGTTATGTCTTCTTATGGCTACACCTTGGCATCAGATATTTGTACAACAGTTAACATTTTGGCAGGGTTTGTCCAACCATTATTCTTTCTCTACAAAGCTGGAAAACTGTCTTTCATAAAATGTTCCTGAATGTACTTTTCGCTTTTGGGTTTGATAACAACTTATTAACCTCTATAACACCTGTGATTTATCTTTGTAGTCTGCAAACTGTAGAAAATCAAAGCCTCCAGAGATAACTATTATGGAGTTAAATTCAGTTTGTGTTTTCGGTAGTGATGTGGATAAAGAAAGTGTCTTCTGCTTCTGACTTTTTCATAATTGTGTTTTTTTTTCAATAAACTGACATAGCTTCAGCGTCTTCAGCTGCTATTTTCATTTTAATTATCCAAGCACATGATCAAACACAGAGGTCATTGAATGATAGAAAGAAAAGTAAGCAGTAAAATTAGGAATAAAATGAAATAAAAGTTACATTAACTACAAATAAATACAAAAACTGATAAAAGTGCATAAAATTTGAGCCTCTGTCTAACTAAAGGTAATGAAGCGTAAGGCAGCTTTTAGCGTCTTTTTAAAAGTGGCACCAGATGGGATAGATCTGATCTTCACTGGAGTTGGTTCCAGCAACTCCTGCTGATCTATGAGATCTTCCTGCCAAACAATTAAACTGCTGCACAATAAAATCAGCTAAATTAAACATTTAAGCAAATTAAAAGAGAAAAGTTAAAAGACATTTTAAAAAACAAAACATGAATGTCTATGTTAAAACATAGATGTATAAATACATAAAAATAAAAAAAGAATAAAACTAACATGTTAAGAAAACAATAAAAGGAGCAAGTCACAACCAACCGATGGCAATGAACAACAAACCAAGATGGAGCAGACAGCTATTGGTAGCACTAATTTCAGACAATGAGTTCACCTTTTTTCTGTGTGGTGATGTAAATTCTATATCACTTCATGGCTGGATGGAGCTAATGCTTTGTCTAATATTTAACATTTTAAGATGAAAGAAAGATGAAACTCCTTACACAGTTTAGACGATAAAGTAAGCAAACTCTGTGTTCGTGTGGGTTTCATCCATGTGCTCCGGTTTCCTTCCACTGTCCAAAGGCTTGCAGTAGGTTGATTGGATACTCTGAATTGCCCATAGTTTCGAATGTGTGTATGAATGGTTGTCTGTCTATGTGTTGCCCTGTGATGGGTTGGCCTCCTGTACTGGGAAAACTACACCTTAAGCCCGTAGTCAGCTGCGATTGGCTCCAGCTTCCCGACAACCCTGAAACGAAAGAAATGATTTAAAAAATGGATGGATGGATGGATGGATGTCATTTTTCCATTGTACTTTCTTTTTATTAGATGCCTTTTTCGCCTTTACAGGGGCTTTAGCATCAAAGACGCTGAGAACTGACTGAGATATAACAGACTTTGCTGTTATACTAGGTAGCATTGACATGGCTTTGATAACCAAATCCAGTGTATGATCTTGCATATTTGGGCCAGTTACATGCTTTACCAGATCAAACGTGTCAAGCAGAGCAATGAGTTCTTTAGAAATCCTGTCATTAATGTCACAAATATGAATATTAAAATCACCAGTTGTAAGAAAAGAGTAAATGACTGTGGAAATGATTGAGAGCTTTTTAGAGAGTTAAGTGTCATGTCACATAAGTGTCATGATCCGGGTGTGTTTGGCAGCAAACGCAGGTAGGACTGACAGTGACACAAGGGGTTTATTAAACTTAAAGGGGGGAGACACACAAGGACAAGGACTGCAACAGTATGTGACATGCACAAAACAACAATGGACAAGGTGGAACGTCCATGAACCCCCTTTAAGCCCTTGGCTAATTGCCAACCCACCCACCTGACAATAAGAGATTTTTCCAGCCTTGTTCAAGTTGATGGCATCTAGTCTAAAACGTTTGCTTTATCCCCAGAAAGATTAACATTTTTAACTAAATTAAGTCCTTTCTGGCCACATGTTTATCTGAGCTATAAATTCAGACTGAGCAGCCTAGAAAACCTGTTACTGAAAATGTTCCACTGATGAATGTTACAACTGTCAACTTCCGCAAAGTCTTAAACAGTTCAGTGAAGTCGTTTTTCAGAATTTCTGATTACTCACTTTAAATGTCCCCTTTTCTCACATGTAAAATAAACAGTTGCTGAGAGGAGACGGAAGCTCTTTGTTCAGCTGTGACACCATCAGGTTGGGGAGGCAGCATGTTAGCACAGATTTACTGCCCACATTCATGATGCCTAAGTCACCCACTCTCAGTGTGCTCTGCACCATTTGTGCCTCAGCAGATTGCCTCTGCTTGCTAGGTCTTTATTCTTTTCTAGCCTGTTTTTTTTTTGTCTGTGTTTAAATCCATCTTCACTGCCATACTGTTCGGCTCACATGAAGCTTCCTTAGCGGTTCAAACCAGTTCACCAGAGCAACCAGCTGAGGTGGTTTGCATATGGAAATAGCAGTGCTAGCTACATAGCGCTCTTTAGCATTAGCATTTGCTTTTTAAACAGATGGTCATATATAGATGATTTGGACCTCCTCCTTCTCAAAAACTTGAAGACAAACATCAAGACTCAACTCTGTGTTGGCACCTAATAGGTGGAATGAACTTTCCTTTGGAACTGCAGAGATATGGAATCTTTAAATGACGACCCACCTCTTCAAAGAGACCTTAGGACAATAAGCATAACTAACAGACTTTCGTATTATTAACTCATTGCTCATTTCCCATTCATCTTTCTTACTGTTTCATCTCAATTACACAAGAGTTTGACTTCTTAAATTGACTTTGTACTGCTGTTACATTTACCAGCATATATACTATATGCAGTGACTGCCAGGAGATTCTTGCCCTCCCAGATTCCTTGATAGATTCCTATAGTTCTGCTTTTGTGCATTTGACATTGCAGCCTTTCACTCTACATTTCTCTCTGTAATATATATATATATATATATATAATATTAATAATATTAATAATATATAATATTAGTATTGTGATTGTCATCATACTAAGAGTTTTAGATGTAAAGTCATGTGAGAAGTCAGAATTTAAATGTCTGTGTTCCTTTAAAAAGGATCAGTGAAAGAATAGATGGATAAATGAACTTGCAAAAGTATCAAATTTGCATGAAATCCGACTCACTATACAGTGATTGATTTGCTATGCTGCTTTTTAAAAGCTGGAGTGATTACCACATATGAACACATAATACTGCAAGTGGAGAGCAAACGCACAAGAGCAGAGAAGATCTGCAGTGGTTTGGGTTACTGATGTATTTAACTTTGAGGTTTTTCTTCTGTGCAGCGAAAGGGGTTTCTGAGTGGGCCTGGGTCCTTCATGAATTAATTCATTTAGCAGAATCTCTACTGCTTTCCACTTTACACTCAATCTGCATGTTTTGTTCTCTTTTCACAGGTTTTTGTACAGTAGGACAAAATGAACTCAGTTCAGACAAATTTGACTCTTTTTGAACGCATTGAGCAGTCTTTATTCATGCTTATTTTTGTAAGATCCACTCTCAGCATTCAGTTCTTGCTGAGCTTTTCTCTGAACTTCTACATCATCATCTTTCTTCTCACCAAAGTCAGAGGAGCTGACGGGTCTGTGGTTTTTGAGCTGAATCATGCTGCTGCTGAAATTCTGTTCTCCATATCATCGCTTCTGTATTTCATATTTATGTTTGATCTGAGTTTGTTTATTAATATACTGCTGGATTTTTTCTATGTGTCCAGCATGTCTGCTCGCCACCTGTTTCTGTGCTGTGTGTGTTTGGAGCGTTACCTAGCCGTGGTCCACCCTGTGATTTTTTTGAAATTTAAGCCACTTAGGTATAGGGTAGTGTGTTCAGCTCTGGCCTGGATATGTGCACTAGTGCTGGGCACTATTTCATGTATAATACTTTCTACATGTAAGGTTTTATTGTTTGTGAGCGTGTTCGTCTTGGTTGTCGAGCTCTTCTGTTGTGCATCTATTCTGAAAAGGCTGAGGCATCCTGGGCCAAGGAATATAGAGCGTGAGCAGGGTGAGATGAGCACTGCTAAAAAGAAGGCATTTCAGATAGTCTGCGTCAACCTGCTGACATGTTCTATTCAAAACGCCCCTATAGCTGTCTCATATATTTTGGAAGTGATTGTGCCTGAAAATCACTCTTACATGGCAGTAGACATTTCTACAACAATTAACATATTGGCAGGGTTTGTGCAACCAGTCCAGGTTCTGCACAAAGCTGGTAAACTGTCTTTTATAAGACATTTTTAAATAGACTTTTTGAATATACAATGTTGAGAAAAGCTTTTCATTACAAATTATATTTACCAAACCGTTTAAGTGAAAAGATGATTTTTTAAAATCTCTGAATGAAACTTTCTCTGGTGTCATTTTTTATAACAACGTGACTCCACAAATTTGTGCAGAAGCCTCTGATGAGCAGATCACATCCATCAGTGAAAGGGACAGCACTCAAAAGCACTGACATTTGCATTGCCATAAAATGGTCATTGTTATAACTGGCTTCAAATAAAGTGGTTAGCGATGTTAGTTCAATGACTTGACTTTAACTTTCTGTCCGGTTGTGTTTATTTCAATATAAACAGGGTTTAAATTCATAAAGCTATACCATATATATGTATTACTCCCTTATATGTACCCACTTTAACTTTTCAAAAAACATATGTTATTTGTATTTTTCTACTATTTAAAGTTCCAAAAAAATATGTGGTGTGACTATCTGGTCATGACTTCAGTTTAGGAAAGTAAAAATTGCTGTAAATATGCTGATATTTATTTTCTCTCCCATTTGGCATGATTTCCAAAGTGTTTTGTAGTCCTGTATAAAATTACAAAGCGTTTGTATGCATATTTCCATTGTAACATACACACTTTGATGTTTATGTTGAAATTCATTCAAAAACAGGATGTTGCATCATCAACCAGTTTCCCAAGGACACATAAAAAATGATCTGGTTTAAATATATTATAGTACAAAGTTTATTACTTTTTGATAATTTATTATAGATTTTTTAATGGTTTGAGGTCATTTGGAGGGACCACTCATCATGTGGCGCAACCAGTTATATCAAAAATCTGTATTAAATTCCTAATATCTGTGGCTGAAATATTAATAATTGATACAGATGTATTGTCTTTAGTGACAATCTCTGCCAAGTTAAATAAATGTGAGTTCATTGGTTGTTAATTACTTTATTGTGTAGATAATTGCAATGTCATGTAAAACTTTCTGGAATTTTGTGAGGTTTCTCTTCCCTAAAAAGGCCTTAAAACTGTAACAATAAGCCTTTGTGTCAATAAGATTGAGGATATTTTTAGAACATGCTAAATAATAATAAAGTCATATTTCAGAAAGTTTCATATTCTGTTAAATTTATTTAGACTTCCCTTAACTGCCACTTTGGTGATAGGGCAAATGTTCCCAGCTCTGGTCCTAGAGATCTATCACCCTGGAGAGTTCAACACAATTCGCTCTCATATTGAGACATGTCTGAGGGCCTTTATTACCTGGATCAGGTGTGTTATAGTAGAACTGAAGCTAAACTCTGTTGGTCAGATGGTCTTCAGGCCTGCAGTTGGGCACCCTTGTGATATAGCCTGCAGTTGCTCTTACTAGTGGTACAGTTAAGGGGTTGCTTTCTTTCATCACCACCACATTCACTGTTGTCTCCACCAATCCAAACCCTTTTCCAACAAAACTGAACCTTGACCCATGCAATCCCACACTACCATTTCTGACTCCAGGGATGATGTGGTGTTGGATATGTACCACAGTCCAGATGGGTCAATCCAAAAAAAAAAAAAAGATCTGCTTGCTCCTTGTACAGTTGCTTTAAATTTACTTTGCCTATTTCCACCGATGGGCATTTTCACCATGTCACTGTAGAAAGTCCACAGGCCCAGCAGTAGCTTCTTTCCCAACAATGCTGTCATAGAGACCCTTCATGCCATGCCCACTCTAATGCACAAACAATACATTTTAGCATTTTGCGTCATCAGGGCTTGGGCTCTCAGCATCATTGTCACAAAGGAGATATCTCATTCTGATGGTTTCCAATGACTACAAATTTGTCATTTGATTCTTTGGCTCCTATACCATTGCAGCCACCTTCCTTACTGTCACACTCCAACAACTTTCACAAGCCTTACCTCTTCCACCATGTCACAAATTTATGCCTGCACCATTCATTGCCTTTATTTTGGTTCAGCCTTTGCCCAATATGATCATAGAGTACAACTGAGCTTCTGTTGTAACACTAACACTATCCCTATGATATAACCTGTATTCTGCCTCTTTGATCACTACTGTGTTTCAAATTGCAGTCTTTCACTCACTTTAGACTCCTACTGGTGGAAGTAAATTTTTACGGTCTTTCAGTCATTCTCCGCTCTGCCTTATTTTATTAAAATGTAATAATTTGAAACATATTTGAAGTATTTATTTGAGAGTTTCTCTTTATTGTGATATACTATAGTATAACTGACTGTGGATAATTTCTCATGATCAGTATAGAGTTTTTTTAAATGAGGTAGTTTCTTGAAATGTAAACATATTGTAGTTTTAAGGTCAGAATTTAAATATCTGTGTTCATTTAAACGGGGTCAGTGAAAGAACAGATGGATAAATGAACTTGCAAAATGTTTTGATTTGCATAAAATCCGAATTGCCATAGAGTGACTGATTTGCTACAGCTTTAAAAGCTAAGGAGATTACCGCATACCTGATACTACAAGAGGAGAGCAAAGGTACAAGAACAGAGAAGAACTGCAGTGGTTTGGGTATATTTGGACCAAAGCTTCTTGGACCAGCTGTGCTCATGTGTAAGGGGTTGCTGTGTGGGCTTTTATCCTTAAACAGTAAAACAAATACATTTTGAGGAACTATGCTGCTTGATTTGGCCACTTTAGAAACATATTTTATTTCATTCATTCATTTGTTTCAGTAACATCTCTACTGCTTTAATGTTTGCTCTCTTTTAATAGGTTTTTTCAGCAGAGAAAGATGAACTCAACAAATTTGACACTTTTTGGATACAGTGAACTTGGATTTGTCTTGTTTACCTTTGTAAGATCCATTTTCAGCATTCAATTCTTCTTGGGCTCTTCTCTGAACTTCTACATCATCATCTTCCTTCTCTCCAAAACCAGAAGAGTGGGCATATATGTGGTTTTTGAGGTGAACCATGCTGCTGCTGAAATCCTCTTATTTGTATCATTGGCTCTGTATGTTTTCTTTATGGAAAATCTGTGTTTTTCCCCTGGTAAACTGCTGGACTTTTTGTATGTGACCTGCATGTCTGCTCGCCTCCTGTTTCTGTGCTGTGTTTGTTTGGAGCGTTATCTGGCCGTGGTCCACCCTGTGACTTTCTTAAAGTTTAAGCCACTTAGGTATCGGCTATCATGTTCAGCTTTAGTCTGGATATTTGCAGCAGTGTTAGGCATCTGTTCATCTGCATTGCTTTCTGCTTATAAACTTTTATTAACTCTGTGGAATGTCATCTTGTTGGTCAAGCTCTTCTGTTGTGCATCAATTCTAAAAAAGCTAAGGCATCTAGATCCAAGAGATATGGAGCATGGGCAGGGTGAGATGAGCAGTGTCAAAAAGAAGGCATTTCATATAGTCTGCATTAACCTACTGACGTCTTTAATTCAAAACGTCCCTATAGCTGTTTCATATAGTTTTATGAACTTGGTGTCCTGTTATGCCTTTATTATGGCAACCACTCTTTGTACAACAGTCAACATTGTTACTGGGTTTGTCCAACCAGTCTTAATTCTCTACAGAGCAGGTAAATTGTCTTTTATGAAGTGTTGCTGAATAGACCTGCTTGTGGCTTTAAGCACACTATAAAACACAATAATATTATAATTAAAAAAGAATAACTCTCTACACTCAATAACTTATACACTATAGCTATTGTCTTTGTAACTGTTTAAACTCTAGAGAGGATAATCCTCCACAGGACACTTCCATGGTGTAAAACTCAATTTCATTTGTCTTCATTGATTTGGATAATGACAGTGTCTTCTGCAAGTTCATGTGTTTTTTTTTCAATAAACATCCTTTTTTCACTGTCTTGAATTGTTCATTTCATTTCCTGAGCTGCTTATACTAGAACAAAAGGCAGACAAACACCCTGGACAGATTGCCAGTCCATCACAGGGCAGACACAAACATTCTTTAGAATGTAAGAAAAAACTGAAGCTCATGGCAGAAACCCACACAGACATGAGGAGAACATGAGAAGGCTGTGAGGATGTGCTGTTAAAGAACCTTTCTTTAAAAGTACAAAGAAAAGATTTTCCAAAGTTTTACTGACCAGCTTGTATATTGTAAATATAGATATTTAGATATTTAGATAGTGATGGCTGCAACACGCAACAACATCCAGGACAGAGGCATGTTTACCATTGTGTTACATAGCTTTAATAGTTTGGGAACTGAGAATACTAATTGTAGTTTGGTCAATTTTTGCTTTATATAAGACTTCTCAGCAGTCTGTGGTTGCTGTTGTCTGATTTTCCTTTTCATGTGCTGCAACACCTGTATTCCATAAACAAGCTGAAACGTGGACTCATCTGACCACAGCACACTGTGGTTCCACAGTCTTTTGGTCCATCTGAAATTTATTTAGGCCCAGAGATTCACCCACATTTCTGTATACAGTTCATGTATGGCTTCCTCCTTGCGCAATGCACTTTCAGGTTGCATTTCTTGACACAGCACGGAGTGGTGTCAATTGTTAGGTGACAATGGTGTTCTGAGGTCCTCTTAAGCCCAGGTGGATATATTTGTCACAGTAGCATGACTGTTCCTTTGGCAGTGCCTAAGGGCTCAAAGATCACACATATTCAACAGAGCTCTTAACATTGTTGTCATGTAGAATATATCTTATTCTAGACTAGTGAATTTTATTTCCATAGCCCTTTTTTACAGCTGACATTATTGCATTATCTCACCTTCTTAGCATAGGGCATCCCGGTGCTGTCTGTCATCTTCCGGTAAGTGATACACACAGACTCATTTGTCGACATAATTGAAAAGAAAATGTGATTCATCACACCAGGCCACCTTCTTTCATTGCTCCATGCTCTAGTTCTGATGTTTACATGTGCCCTCTGGCCAGTCTGTAGCAACAAAATATAGCAAGCTGTGGTGCACTGTGTGTCTTGACCACTTTCTTTAATTCACTTTTTGTGCTAAAACTTAGACCAGATGGGCTAGTCTTTGCTTGCCACATGCTTTATTGAGAGTCAGGGCGCATGACCCTGTCTCCGGTTCACCAGTTGTATTTTCTTGGAGCACTAATGGTATGCATTAACTACTGCACCCCAGGAACGCACCACACGAGCTGGTATTTTGGAGATGCTCTGACCCAGTTGTCTAGCCATGACAAACTGGCCCTTGTCAAAGTTGCTCAGATCGTTACACTTGTTTTTCCTGCTTCTAGCACTGACTTGTTAGTTGCTGCCCATTAAATCCCACCCCTTGACAGGTGCCACTGTAATGACACAATCAGTGTTATTTACTTCAAGTATCATTGGTTTGTAATGTTTTGGCTGTTTTGTGCAGAGAATTTCTCAGCAGTACTGTGATTGTTATTATTGTAAGAGGTTTTTGTAACCTCTAAATTGGATTGATACGAGATAAAAATGTGAATAAACATGTTTCTTTAAATGTGACATGTTTAGAGTTTTAAGGGTTAGAATGTAAATGCCTGTGTTCCTTTAAAGAGGGTAAATGAAAGAGCAGACGGATAAACGAACTTGCAAAATTATCAGATTTGCATGACATCTGACTCATTACGTAGTGATTCATTTGCTATACTGGCTTTAAAAGCTTGTGTGGTTACCACACGTCTGATACAACAGGGCAAGAGCAGAGAAGAACTGGACCAGAGGTTATTGACCTATAGTCTTCTCTCTTTTCCTGTGTTCATGTGTAAGAGATGACTGAGTGGGCTCAAACAGTAAAATGAACATGTTTTGAGGTGTTATGCCATTTTGATTGGCAGATTAAGAAATGAAGAAAATTTTCTTCATGAATTTATTCACTTTTGCATGATTTCTCCTGCTTTCCATACTTACACTCAATCTGCATGTTCTGTTCTCTTTCCATAGGTTTTTGTAGGGCAACATGAACTCAACTCAGACAAATTCAACTCTTTTTGAATATAGTGAGAAGAGTTTTGTATTGTTTATCTTCCTAAGATCCTGTCTTGGCCTTCACATCCTACTGGGATTTTCTCTGAACTTCTACATCGTTCTGCTACTTCTGTGCAAAGCCAGAGGATTTGAGGTTTTTGTCATCTTTGAGATGAATCACGCTGCTGCTGAAATCCTTTTCTCCATAACATCACTTCTGTGTTTTGTGTTAATGTATGAGCTAAGTTTGCCTTATTTGAAACCACTGCAGTTTCTCTTCGGGTTCAGCATGTTTGCTCGCTTGCTGTTTGTGTGTTGTGTTTGTTTGGAGCGTTACCTGGCCGTGGTCCACCCTGTGACTTTCTTGAGGTTTAAGCCACTCAAGTATCGGGTAGCATGTTCAGCTTTGGCTTGGATATGCGCAGTAGTAGTGAGCATAATTTCAACTACATTGCTTTCTAATTATATAGATTTAGTAGTGATATGCATTGTCATCTTGGTTGTCGAGCTCTTCTGTTGTGCATCTATTCTGAAAAGGCTGAGGCATCCTGGGCCGAGGGATATGGAGCATGAGCAGAGTGAGATGAGCACTGCTAAAAAGAGGGCATTTCAGATAGTCTGCATCAATCTGCTGATATGTTTTTTTCAAAACATCCCTATGGCTGTCTCATTTAGCCTTACAAACATTGTTCCCTATTGTGATTTTGCCTTGGCAGCAGCTGTTTGTACTACAGTGAACATTTTGGCAGGGTTTGCCCAACCAGTCTTCATTCTCTACAGAGCTGGTAAACTGTCTTTTTTAAAGTGTTCCTGAATAAATTTAATGCATCTGGATTAAATGACTTAAAATATAACTAATTCATCTTCAAAACGTATCTTTATTATTCTGTAAACTGCACAAAATAAAAAGCTTGAAGAAGGTGAGAAGGTATTGTATGTTTTACTTTAGCCAGTGCAGCTCAGTGGAGGGTTGTTAATGAGCTAGTTAGTCTGATAAGGAGTGCTGGAAGCAGGAAAATCCTTAAACTGTGCAGGACATTGGGTCTCCAGAAGCAGGATTGGGAGACACTAGTTGAGTTAACAAAATTTTTTTCACAATCAAATGTATTTTATTTTTTTGTCTCACCCTTCTCTAAACTGATAAAATCCTAAATCTTAAAGTTTGTCTTTGCTAACTACGACTTTGAAAATGTAGATGGGCAAACCTGTCGGTTGTTCTGAAAATTCATTACTGGGAAGATTTAGGAAAACTTAAACGTATTTATGGAAATATAATAATCTTTGCTATTTTTTCGGATATTTTAGTAAAATATTCAATATGCTGTAACTAGAAGCAGGTTGCAGGTTTATTCTGTTCATGGCTGTTCCTGTGGATCAAGCTGTAAAAACGCAAGGGCAAATTTTAAATGCTGAAAATAGTGGTACATAAATAGGAGAAACCTCTGTCTTCACCCTGGTCCCACAGTGCTCAAGTAAAGGGTATGGCTAAAGCCAATTTAAGGCTAAGGTTATTTTAAGTTCATTTTTCTACTGACATAGCTATCTAAAACTGACAAGAATACAGTGCACAGTGTTTTATCATTTTAGTTAGCAAGGTAGTTACAACCGAAAAACACCAGCTGCAGAAAAAACATCACAGGGTATCACCACCCTGGTCTGTATTTTGCACCAGTGCTTTCATTCGTGTTTCATTAGTGAGATAGCTAGTGTCGTGGAGAATAGAGTCGAACTTAAAAAAAAATCCACAGCAGAAGATCATATGAAGAAGCGTCTATTGTTCAGACAGAACTAACCAACAATCACCCTCAGCCAGTCAGGGAGCTCCGACCTCCTGGCCTTGGGCTTAGGTTTTTATACAGCATTTTCCTCATTTAATTTCATACATGTCGTCTTTTCCCATTGGTCCCCATCAAAATTATGCACGCCTCATTTCTCTGATTCAACAGTTTTGCACATGCCTTGTTTTTCTCATTAGTCTCTTAATATTATCACAATCTTTCAACAGTTTCGTACACTCCTTAGTTTTTCCCACCATTCACTTACTTCCAAGCTTTATCATAATCTTGCGAGTGTCTTAGATGCTCACTGTGTGTTTTACGGATCTGACCTTCAAGGCTGCAGATATGCTGTGAAAAAGTGTGTTTATGTCCAAGTTATGTGTGTGTGTGGAGTGGCCTTAAGGTCTGCAGGTGTTCTGATAACATGTGAAGATGCTTCACTGACCTTGAGGTAGTCTGTGTGAAAGTGACCATTCTCAGGCTCACAGATTATACTGGTTAAGACACAGAAAATAAACTTTTATAAAATAACATAAGTTGTGTACAATATAGATATGTACACCCAAACTTTACTATATAATGCTCATAAGTGCTTAGAGTATGTGTTCAGAGGCCATTCAGAGGTCAGATGTCTTAAGGCCTAATTAACTATGTGTGGGATTTTAAAGTATGTGTGTAATTAAAGTAGTGTGAGATATATATGTAATTAAACATTAAGATAATACGTCCAGATTAAATGATGACATATACTTGTTTTTATTTAGACTTTCACCCACAAAAAAAGATGGCCACTTTGATTCAGAGACTGTGGACCAAGCAGCACGCAAAATAGCAGTAAGCCTCTAGATTCCTGTAAGGGTTAATCTGGCTAGACATAGAAGGAATTAAAAGGTCTGGAGGATAAGGCCAATTGTACTGTTGATCATCTCCACACCAGGCAAATCGCTCGAGCTGTGGGAAAAATCACTTTTCTTCATTTTGTGTGAATCTAAACCAATATGTCTTTTGATTTTCTAACAATCTCTGCTGCACATTTTATGTATTTATATGCATTTCCTTTATTTTTAAGAAGCTTTTATTTTTGTTTGTTATTCTTTTGTTTGTAATTTTTATTTTGTTATTTGTTAGTTTTTTTCTTATTTGTTAATCTCTTATTAAAGGCCTGGTATTGATTTCTGTACTGGTGCACCTCTTTCTCTCTGAAAGTCTTTTGGTATGGTTGGAAATGAGGAATGACTGATAAATATTCTTTTCTGTGACTGTATCATACTCTTGAATCATTCCATCCAAGTGTGAGACAAAATGAGCTAAAGATGCCATTTCAGGTCCCTTTGTGTCAGTCATCTACGTCAATAATATTCCAGCTCCTTTTTAAAAGTAAGATTAGCTTAAAATGTTATAAAACTGCCTGTGTACTTGTTTCTTTAGATGATGAGGTATCTACATCTCTGAAGAAAATCCTAATGTGTTTTATGCACACATTCTTCTGATTTTTCTGTGCCAATTTCACAAAGGATACGCAACTAAAATTTAAGTTTAATAAACACATAGTCCCTCACCTTTAAAAGGCAGAGGCGCATGAGCTATAGTGAATTGCTATTACTATGCCGTGTTTATCTGGCAAACCAGATTGATGGTTTTTGGTGAGGAAAAGGATCTGCTTGTGCACAATTAAAAAAAATTGGAGCACATCATTTATGGGGAAAAAATTATTAAAATAACAAAACACTGATTTTAATGCACCTGCACAGTACTAAAATGCAGCACTTAAATAACTTAAAGTTTAATAATATGGCACTGACTTTAAACATGTTTTTTGGTCAAAAAACAATGTCTTAAAATAGCAACATGCTAACAATGTGCCTAGCCTCGCTTGATTTAACAAGCCCCACTCCTACAAATGGTAAACACACACAAAATCATTTGTTATTTTGAAAATGTGCTTTCATGGCCTGAAACAGAGGAATGCACCATAATGAAACTAACAAAAACACTTTCTGCTTTTTGCTTTTAAAGTTTAAACTTTTAAAGGAACATCTGTCAGTCTGCACAAATGTGAGAATATCTGGGTGCAGATAAATCTTACACATGACCTGGGTTGTTTATTACACTTGACAAAGAGGGCAGAGACAGCTGTGGAGTACATATAGGGTGGGTCGGTTATTCACTAGCATCGCAGCACTGAGTGTACACCCATCAGCCATAACATTATGACCACTGGCAAGTAATGTGAATAACATTGATTATCTAGTTATTTCATTACAATGTTACCCTTCAAGGGGGTGGAATATACTAGGACAGCAAAAGAACAGTCACTTTTTGAAGTTGATGTGCTGGAACCAGGAAAAAATGATGATTGAGAAATGATTGAGAAGGATTATTGTGATGGCTAGACGACTGAGTCAAAGCATCTCCAAAATGTCAGGTCTTGTAGTAGTACCTACCAAGAGTGATCCAGGAAAGCACAACTGGTGAATCAGTGACAGGGTCATGTCCACCCAAGGCTCACTGATGCATGTGGGGACTGAAGGCTGACCTGTCTGTTCTGATACCAAGAGGAGCTCCTGTTGCACAAAATGTTAATGCTGGCTCTGATAGAAAGGGGTCAGAATGCATAGTGTATAAACATAGCCTTAACATTGCCAGTGTCCTAAATCTGGGGATAATTGTATAAGGCTGAATCTTCATTAACTAGCTAGAACCCGTAAGAACATTCACTGTTTAACATTCCAGATCACATACACAGGCATGGAGCTACGCTACAATGGGAAGTAATCAGTGGCACACCTATCTATATATATTGCCATATTATCATTATGGTTAATTCTTTAGGCCACAATATTCATGCAGAGAAAATCTGATATTGCGTATGCAAAACCAGATTAATGACTTGGTGTCTCTGAATGTAGAGACGCTGTATTCCTTTACATGATACCTGTTCGGAATTAAAATGTTCAGTGAAAGAACAGAAGGATAAATGGGCTCAGAAATGTATAAGATTTGCATGAAATGCGACTCACTACATGGTGATTGATCTGATAAGCTGAGTATAAACCCTGAGGTTGTTCCCACATCTGAACACATGCCTGAAATGGAGCGGGAAATGATATATGTAACAGAGATGGACTGCAGTGGGTTAGGGTTGTGTTACTGATGCAGTTAAAGACATCTTTTGTCTTTGTGCGTTTTGTTTCGGCTGAGTGGGTTTGTACCCTCAAATGGTAGTAGCTTGCTCTGCAATTGCATATTGTGCTGAGTAACAAAGATCATTTCCTTTATATCTATCCACGTGCTTTTACTCTGTCTCCACCGCTCACTGTTTTACAGCAGAGGAAAATGAACTCAACTCTCACAAATTCAACTGGTCTGGTGTTCATATCAGTCCTTCTGACATCCACCATGGCCTTTCAGTTCATGCTGAGCTTTTCCCTGAACTGCTACATTTTCTTTTTTCTCTCCAAAGCCAGAGGAGCAGATGGGTTACGGTTCTTTACTCTGAATAGCACGGCGGCTGAAATCCTTTTGTCCATAACGTCTCTTTTCTATGTCATATTTATCTTTCATCTCAGTCCCTTGGTTGTTAAAATACTGGACTTCTTCTTGGGGACCACCATGTCTGCTCGCCTCCTGCTTTTGTGCTGTGTGTGTTTGGAGCGTTACCAGGCTGTGGTCCACCCTGTGGCTTTTTTGAAGTTTAAGCCTCTCAGATATCGGGTCGCATGTTCAGCTCTGGCCTGGATGTGTGCTGTAGGGCTAGGTATCTGCATGTCTATGATGGTACCAAATTCTTTTAAAGTGCTGGCAGGCACATGCTTTCTCAGCGTGTCCATCGAATTCTTCTGTTGTGCATCAATTCTGGAAAAACTGAGGCATCCAGGACCAAGGGATATGGAGCGTGAGCAGACTGAGATGAGTGCTGCCAGAAAGAAGGCATTTCAGGTAGTCTGCATCAACCTGCTGACCTGTTTCGTTCAAAACTTCCCTATGGCTCTCTCATATAGCCTTCAAGACATTCTGTCCTTTTATCAGTTTTTCATTGCTACAGACATTTCAATGACATTTAACATTTTTTCAGGGTTTGTGCAACCAGTCTTCATTCTCTATAAAGCTGGTAAATTGTCTTTCTTTAGATGTTCCTAAATAGATGTTTTGCACCTGGGTTTCTTAAATGGGGATTCTGGTGCTTTTCTAATTTGCTAAGTTTTTAATGACAAATTATTTCACAAACACTTTATCAAACAGTTAGACAGTAGAATGTGTGAAATATCTGCATGATTTTCCCTGGTGTTGCCCTTTAACTTTTTAATGCTGATGTAACTCTACAAGTTTGTGTGGAAGCCTCTGATGAGCAGGTCAGATCCACCTCAGAGTCGTGTGAACACACGGTTTAGTGAAAGTGGAAAGAGTCAGTGTCCCAAATCTGCTTCACACACGTACAGCAACAAAAAAACACCATTAACCTGATGCTAATTTTCTTTATTTTTTATTATATTTTCTTTAATTTTGTATGTTTTTTTATGTTTTGCAAGGACAGTTTTTACCCACTTGGCGTTAACACAGCCAGAGACTTACATTTAATTTTGTAATTTATGTTTTCATTATTGTTATTTTATTTTAATTATATTGTATTATTTATTCTGCACTAATGTAATTGTTTTAAAATTATTACAGAATTGTATTCCTCTATTAATTAATTTAAAAATCCAGATTATGAATTTTATGTTTTATTTTATGCACTGTGTGTGTGTGTGTGTGTGTGTGTGTGTGTGTGTGTGTGTGTGCGTCATAAAGAGTAAAACAAACCCTCCCAAATACGTCCGACCAACCACAAACGAGTATCGGTGCCTTTGACCAATCACAATTGAGTGTTTGTTTGCTTGACCAATCACAAATAGGTTTGACGAAACCGTTTCGATATCAGAAAATATACTGATTAATTTTTTAAAACATTCAAAAAAAAGAAAAGAAAAAGGAAAAAGGAAAAGGAAAGAAGGATAAAAAAACAAACGAAGATTAAATAATTAAAGAAATATGATGAATTAACATTGAGAAGGTCTCCAGCACCAGCAGGCGGCGCTAATGCTGGTTACAGCGACACAGGCCACACAGGAAGGAGGTGAATTCGTCGGATGGTGGAAAAAGTGACTTTTTTTCTTAGAGGTTTTTTTCCTGGAGCTTCGGAAGGAGCTACGGACAAAGAACGGGGGATTAACAGGTAAAAATGGCTCCGAGTTATGTCCAAATGTGGGAAAGAGGTGTGTAAATGAAGCTGAATGAGTGTGAGGGTGCAGGAATGGCCTGTAGCTGCAGCTGCAGTGGCGATACACTCAGTGCTAAACACGCACACACACACACACACTGCAGCTCTTTGCTGCTTAACGCTGAGTTTATTTCTGGTTTTCCAGTCGGTGGGAGATGATATGCTGCATTAAATCACAGTTCGGAACAGTAAATCCCCAGTAAACGGTGTAAATAGTGCTAATATGGTCCAGTATGTGCAGTAAACGGTGTAAACACAGGCGAGACAGACAGAGACCGTGTGCTGAGAAAAACACCTGGATTGAAGTGAAATTGCTCCACTTTTGTTTAGTCATTTGTTTTCCAACGCGTAATAAAGTCCAGGGAAGATGTGCTTTATGCTACTCATGGTCACAGCAAAGCAGAGGCTGATAAAAACCTTGTAGTCTGACCATCAGCCATCAGTCAACTGACCTCACATCTGAAAAGGTCATGAACTATTCAGTGTTAGGGCCGCACTGTGACGTCATCAGTGAATTGGTATAGCCTTTAAGACATTACATTAATAACAAGATGAGATGAGATAAGATAAGATGAACCTTTATTAGTCCCACAAGTGGGAAATTTGCATTGTTACGGCAGTACAAAAGGTAAGAGCAGTGAGTGCACAAAAAGACAGAACAATAATTTGCACCATAAAAAATATTCCAAAATAAGAATATTGCACTGAATATTAAATATTGCACAGTGAAGAAATATTGCACATGAGACATTCCAGTATTGCACATTAAGTAAACATTCCAGTTTTCAGGCAGATGTTTTAAACGGATTGATATTTCAGGCAGATGTGTGAAAATGCATTTATGGTGTTCTGGAGAAGCAGAATGTTTAGGTGACTGTGCTGAAACACTTTTTTGTTTTAAAGCTGATAGAAATAAACACCAGTTCTGTACAAGTATTTAATGCAGGTAGATGTTGTCAACTGATATCAGCAGCTATTAGGGCTGTGAATCACAAGTTTCATCACAATTCACTCAGATCATTTTCAATACCTTAAAAGCTGCAGCGATGCGATTCGGTTCAGTGCGATTTGGTGGGTTACTGGGGTTTTCAGTGAGTATGAAAATTCATTGTTTCACCCAGATACATACACAAATATCAGCATCAGCATCAGCCTATGGATGTTCAGGAGTATTACTTCACTACAGCAATAGAAGACCTACATTTAATTTTTCAAACGTTACTTCTGATCCAAAATAAATGTCAAATGTTGGACACATCACAAACCTTAAACACTTTAGAATTACTGGAACAATGTCTGGATTTTGGTTAAAGCTAAACTTAGGCCTAGTTGTTGGGCATGGGTCATTTTTCACATTGTCATCGTCCACTAGTTTAGAGGTTTGATTTTGCTGTAAGACAGAAGGTTCTTCATTCAAACTGACACGACTTTTCGTTTGATTTCATCTTTCCCTCTGAAAATAACTTATATTTTTAATTACTGCGCTCCCCTGGAATTGTGAGAGCACTGAGCTTCAAATAAAAAGTGAGCATAATGGAAAAACAGTCTAATATCGTGTAATAATGTCCCCCTCATGCAGCTGAAACACCACTGGCTTTCGTGCACTGTGTGCCACCTTTCTGTCATCGTGAGCTCCTTTTTGGGATCAGACCAGAAGGACTAGCCTTCACTCCAAACATGCATCAATGAGCCTTGGGTACCCATGACCCTGTTACTGATTCACCGGTTGTCCTTCCCTGTCTCACTTAGAGCTGTGCAAAAAGATGATATTTATTGTTATCGTCACACTAAGCTTTTCTGAGCAAATCTTGATATCGTCAGTACTTAAACCCTGTCAAACTTCATGTTTAATTTTAAGGATCATTAGTCTTGCTTAAGTGAACATTTTGAACTGTGGTGTGAAAAACACTGAACTGAAATTAATAGTACGCATACTTTGTTTTTTTTAGAAAAAATATGGCCCTGTTGGCTCGTGAAATATCGCATATCAGGGGAAATTATTGTTGCCATATTGCCCACCCCTGCACATCTGAAAAACTCCACAAGACCTGCTGTTTTGGAGATGCTCTGCCTCTATTTTGTCTGGCCTTCACAATAAGGCCATATGTCCTGCTTCCAGCACATCAATTTCAAGAACTGACTGTTCACTTGCTGCCTAATATATCCCACTCCCCTGACCAATACCATTATAATGAAATAACAATATAGTCAGTGTTTTTCACTTTACCCATCAGTGGTGTTAATGTTATGGCTGATTGATGTGTATTTGTTTGGGTTAGCTGTGTCAAACTGGGTCTGGGTTAACAAAAGTAGGTAGAAAAGTTTTATGTTGTAATTCATGGCTCTTTTGACTAATCAGCCTAATGAATTAAATTAGCTAAACGTGGTCTAATCTAATTGTATTATCACGCTTCGTCTTCTTCCTGGCGCCCAATCAGACTGTGCTGTGTGGCCAATTCAGCATAATGGGATTGATGTTGGTTGTAAGGCATTCCTGTGTCTCCTGTTGAAGTTCGGGAGGCAGGGAAGCTGCCTGTCCTTTCTGGAGGAGGGTTCATTAGTGTTAATATTCTAGACTGTTTCATCTGTGGCCTCTCCAGTACCTGCACCACTGCCGTTTATGGAATAATGGAGGGTGTACAGTGGTGCAGTGGGCAGTGGTGGCCTAGTGGTTAGGACTCTGCCTTTGAAACCTGAAGGTCTCAGGTTCCAGTCCCGGCCTGGGCACCACTGAGGTACCCTTGAGCAAGGTACCATCCCAACTACACTGCTCCCCGGGCGCTGTTGGTAGCTGCCCGCTGCTCCATGTGTGCACGTGTGATGGGTTAAATGCAGAGGTCCCATTTCGTTGTGGTGCTTGAGTGTGTTCACAATGACAAATAGTCACTTTCACTTCACATGAGCTGTACAAGACTAAAGATGGCCAGTGAGAAAGAAATGTGGCCATGTATAACGATGGTTCCACGTTGCAACGTGAAAGAGGGTCAGTGATAACAGCCTCGCAACCCATGGTGGCCAGAGACAAGATTCAGACTGTCCGAAATTTAGGATGATTTGTGTGACCACTACCACCACCTATGTCTACTAACCAACCAATAGGAATGCAGCGTGAATCGGCACATTGGCCACATTATGATTAGTTGAAGTTTTTATCACTTTGTAGCCCTTTCTCTGCACATTTCCAAGGAAAAAGAAATGTATAAAAAAATATATACACAGATCTGCCAAAACATTAACACCACTGACAGGTAAAGTGAATAACATTGACTATATAGTTATTTCATTACAATGGCGTATGTCAGGGGGTGGGATATATTAGGCAGGAATAACCTGTCAGTTCTTGAAGTTAATGTCCTGGAACCAAGAGAAATGGGTAAGCGTAAGGATCTGCACCACTTTGACAAGGGCCTTACTATGATGGCTAGACAACTGAGTCAGAGCATCTCCAGAACAGCAGGTCTTGTGGAGTGTTCCAGGTATATACTAGTCGTTCGTACCTACCAAAAGTGATCCAAGGAAGGACAACTGGTGAACGGGCGACAGGATCATGGGCACCCAAGGCTCAATGATTAATTAAGCGAGTGAATGCTAGCCTGCCTGGTTGCACAAAATGTTATTACTAGCTAGACCCTGCTAGAAAGAGCTCACAACTCACAGTTGCACCATAGTAGGAGCTGTTTTGGAGACATGAGGGACCTACTCAATATTAGGCAGCAGATGTTAATGTTATGGCTGATCTGTGTATTTACAGGTAATGGAGTATCGTCCACCTGCTGAAGGTAATTCCCAGGATTCCTATCAGTCAGGACCGTGGAAACCTCCATTGGATTACAACACAGGGACCAGCACCAAGTCCACCAGACAGCCAATTAATGTAAACATTTCTTATACCAGGGCAGTATGTCACAAAGCAGGAAATCTTAATTGAATAACTGAAGCCCAAGGTCAAGCCTGTCCAATCGGAAAACTGCCTAAGGGCATTCATATCGCACAGTCCTTAACTTTGGGCTTAAGGTGTCCTACTTCCTGAAACACCTTTAGTGAAGTGAAAGTGACTATTTGTCATTGTGAACACACTCAAGCACCATAACGAAATGTGACCTCTGCATTTAACCCATCGCACGTGCACACATGGAGGAGGAGGCAGCTACCAACAGTGCCCGGGGAGCAGTGTAGTGGGATGGTACCTTGCTCAAGGGAACCTCAGTAGTGCCTGGACCGGGACTCGAACCTGCGACCTTCACTACCAAAGGCAGCGTCCTAACCACTAGGCCAGTTCTAGCTGGAACCACTTCCAAATTTGAAATGTACGAATTTGGAGATTCGAGTTTCCTTACTGATGCCAATGTTTTTCACACAGTTGCGACTTGCAGAAGCTAATGTGCCATTAGGTCAAACTCTGCAAGTACAAGGCGCCATCTGCTGGAGCCAAATTTTTTGTGTTCTTGGCCAATAAAACTGATTCTGATCTACACTGCTGGAAATTCGTTGCGGAAGACAACAGTCCGACGTGTGGCATAATTTCTCAGAGCAACACGACATTTCACAAGCTCTGTGAAATGATCGTTTTCAGTAAGAGTAGAAACACCATAAATATGTTGACACACATTTTGGCACAAGTGTATGTGACACTAAGCACAAGTGCCACTGTTTCCCAACCAAGCAGCATGTTCGTTACCAATTTTGCCAAGGTTAGAGAGTAAATATCCTGTGTTATAATGATGGTAGTGCCACACAGACATGCTTCAATTTTTTTTTTTATAAGAAAAAGCTTAATGCAAACAAATCCTGTTCGGATGTTCTCTCAGGCTTATTTTTCTGCAGAAGAATTGTTGATTTTATGTGCGTTCATATTTAATTTGAAGTATTTTATATAATTTCATTATAATACTCGATTTTTATTAAAATATTATAAATTCCAATGTTATTAGACACACCTGTCTTTTTCTAGTTGATTTTATTTGTTTTTTTATTTGGTTTCCATATCCTTTTTAGAAACAGCAAAAAAATGTAACATCCTCTCGATCTATTGGGCAAAGAACTAGATATTTAAATGACCGTGTTGATGCTGAAAACCTGTGGAGGCCTTTTTATACACAGAAACTTGATCAGGAATCAATAAGGGAATTGATAAAGTTGCAGAATCGATAATGACATCTGTGTCAATAAAATCTTATCGGTTCTCATCGTTAATTAACAGCGAGGGTTAACAACCCCTCTCAAGTGCACAACCAGGTCAACCCTGGGGTTTTGAACCCACAACCTTCTGGTTGGATATTCTACTGATGAGAACAATGTGAAAAATGAGTGAATAAACAAGATCGTGTACCATTTGTACAGGTTATGGATTACCACACACCTGCCGAGGTTAATTCCCAGGATTCGTATCCATCAGGCCACTGGAAACCTCCCCCTCCACTGGATTACAGCTCTACCAGCTCAAAGTCTCCCAAACAACAGGTACTGTAAGTTATTTTTTTCTTTATTCGTGATCTGTGGTCTGTGTTATATAAACATTTCAGGACTACGTCCAGCAGAGCAGACATCTAATGTTAGAATAGAATAAGAATAAGTGACTATTTGTCATTTTGAACACACTCAAGCACCACAACAGAATGTGACCCCTGCATTTGGAGAAGCGGGCAGCTATCATTCCGTGCCCAGGGAGCAGTGTAGTAGGACAGTACCTTGCTCAACGGGACTCGAACCTGCGACCTTCAGGTCCCAAAGGCAGTGTCCTAACCCCTAGGCCTCCACTGCCCACCCATATTAATGTGCAGTTAATATTTAGACTTGGGCGGCACTGATACATTACTTATTTCTTGCAAAAGGCTGCAATATGCAAATGAGCCCTTCACCGATCACATAATTTCCAGGTGAAGTGGGGGGGCTACACTGCTGTAGGCTAAATTAGTAAATATATATAAATGTGTTCGTTTCTGACATCACAAAACGATGATTTAAAGTAGTTGTAGCTGTGTTAACATATAGACTGTGTGGATTGGGCAATAAATGTACATTTTGAATCTTTAATTGTACTACAAGCAGTTTTCTTTAGGGAAGCGTGATCTGGACCCTTCAATGTATTGAAGGGCATCACAGTCGCAATATTTAACGGTATAATTCCAATACTGATATTTGGTCCATATCGTACAGCCCTAGCTTAGACCTATTACTGTCAGTTTGTGGAATGTAGGACAGATTGGGATCTTTAGAACATTTTTTCAGGGGGGAAGCAGTGGTCTAATGGTTAGGGAGTTGCCTTTGTGACCTGAAGGTCACCACTTCAAGTCCCAGACTGGTACAAGTACCATTGAGGTATTTGTGTGCATCATCCCCAAGCGCTGCTCCCATCAGCTGCCCACTGCTCCTACACGGATGGGTTAAGTGCAGAGGTCACATTTCGTTGTGGTGCACTGTGTGCTGTGCTGTGGTGTGTTCACAATGACACTCACTTTTAGAAGTCTGGCATGTTACAGAAGCGATATCCCATTATGGCCTGTTGCTATAGTATAGGTTACAGTTACAGAGAAACTCACAATGCCCTGAAACAGCTGATGATGGTTTGACGTTAAATCTGAGATGAGATTCTGGAAATGAAGCACATTTAATTTTGCCATCCAGCCACAGGGCACTGGAGCTGTAAATAGGTGATTTAAAGAAGTGAAGCACATGATAAAGTGGCACAGTGACCAATGATTCTTGGAACCCAAACTCAAGGAGACAAGTTCTGGTGGCAGCTAGAGCTGCACTACTTTCAGTTCTGTGTTGAAAGAAAAAAACTGGTGGACGGGTGGGGGTGGTGTATTGAGTTGGGGCAGGAGGAAAAGTTTGTGTGGCTTTTGCCAACCAGGAGGCTGTGATGTCAACACATGTGCTGCTTTTATATGCATCTAGTAGGTTTTTTTTTTAAAGCTGTAGACCCAAGCCTAATCAAACAGGAAATACATTTATAGGTAACAGAAAACAGCACACCCACCGAAACAACTGCAGCAGACAGCTTTCCACCATGCCCATCAAAGCCTGTAGCGGATAGTCGCGTACCTGCCAGTTCAGAGTCTAATGAACAGGTAAGGTTTTTAACCATCTCTATTTCTGCCAGATGTTCAGCACTGTGGGAAACTGCCATTTAGCTTAGAGAGTTGTTAGGAATTGTTGCAGATTTGCAGATAAAGCACATAAAGGTGGGAACTAACACAGACGTTAATGCTATTATATTTTTGACACACTATGGTAAAAAAAAAAAATATATATATATATAGTAAAAAGTAAAACATTTTCTACACCTAATTTACTTATTAACTTAACTTAGTATCTTAGTAACTTTACTTAGCAAATATTTTACTTTTTACATCAAGTACTGAACTTTGATTTTGTGATTCAATGCTAAAAAATGTAGAATTCTTTTTTTAAACATTCTGACATATATTCTTGTTTTATAATTCATCTCACTTGAATCTTTCCTTTTAATTTCTTTCCAATTTCCAAGATCCAGTTTCCATCTTGTGGACAAAAGCAATGTCAATGAGTTGGCACGTGTACCAAAATAAAAGTCATAATCCTAAATAAAGATCCACCATAAAGAAATAATTTTTAAAATATAGTAAATAATATTAAATAAATGATTTTCAGTACATGGCACTGCTGAATTGATACATATTGTTAAAAAATTGCTGTTGTAATAGTAATATTGCAGTAATAGTGCAGTATCACTTTTACACTTAAAAAAAAAGGACATTGGTTAAGACTGGATGTTGTGTGTATATAGTAAGATTTTATTTTATTCTGTTTAATTTTATATTGTTTTATTTCTGTATATTTTAGCATTTAAATGCATTTGTGTGTGTGTGTGTGTGTGTGTGTGTGTGTGTGTGTGTGTGTGTGTGTATATGCATATATATATTTCTCAGCTGCTGTAGCAAGTAAATTTCCCCAATAGGGGATCAATAAAGTACTATTCTATTCTAAAACGCAGCCAATGCTATTTTAAAAAAGGTAAAAGGATAAAACGATAAATTGTTTAACTCTAGTGATAATGTTTATGACCGTGTATAAGAAGCCACAATAAATCAAGAGAATCTTAATATCAGTCAAATGATTGATCACTTGGGTCCCTTTGTTTAGTGTTAATCAGAGTCCACAGGATTGAAGGTGAACCTTACTAAAATGGTCACTTTTGCATGACTAAGCTTGACTGACTTTCTTTCTAAATCCTGTTGTAAAATGTAATAACTGCTTTATTTTTATAGAACGCAAGAAACACTCAAAACCCCTATTCAGCCTTGAACATTTACTCCTCTGAAGACAGTGATGAAGATGTATGCACATCGAGACTGAAGAAGACCAGAAGCATTGTAAGTTTTTCATCCCACAGTATTATATACAGTTCGTACCCAAACAGGTGACCTACATTGGCACTGCCCAACTTGCCGTCAACTGACTTATTCCATACATGACTGAAAAAGAAAAGATGCATCATTTGTTTTGCAAATTAGTTTTTTTCTCTGGCAGTAATGTGTCAAAAAAGTTTTTTCCAGCTGCCATTAAACCGCATAAGACAAAAAGAACGTATGTGGGCTTGTGCCAGTTGGGGGACTAAGAGCAATAGTCTTAGCAAGCGGGTGGCAGCTCAAGACTTAAAACAAGGGAAACAAAATTTTTTAATGACTAGATGATTGTTTGTGCATATATATTTTATTATATATTATAATTTGAATCTTTAAAAATCATCCTCCCTCCCAAATGATAAGGCATTGGGATGCGTATGTAACCAAGCATTAGTGAAGAAATGATGCATGGGACTAAATCTTTGTCTAGTGGGCGTATGATGTTCATTTTTAAATGACGAAATGTTTTCTAACATTTCATAGTGTACTTTTTAATGTGCACAGTAGGAGCAGAATCTACCGTGTAGAACCTGCTATAAAGATTTAATATTTCTGATGGATTTATGTTTGACATGATTCAAAACTACTGTTCAAGTCTTTGTAAGTGTTGATTAGTGGTTTTTCATTTTACACGTGTCTAAACGATCTGTTATCACTTTTGATTTCTAGCTGGAAGAGTTGTTTTCCGAGGATTCAAATGAGCTCTTGGATTCCGCTTCAGACAGCGGGAAGGAACTTCCCTCGAACTCCAAAAATGAATCTCGTAACAGTTGTTCAGAAACAGGCAAGTCCCCTAAACCCAGCTCCAGCTCAAAGAAGCCAAAGGCCAATGGGCGCAGCAGCAAAATGAAAACCCGAGGAGCTGTGGCGGTCAACAGAAGCCAAAGAAAGGTTGATGGGAAAAGAGTGTATAACAAGAAGCATTATTGCCTTTTTTGCTCAAAACCTTTTAGCAAGATGGCAAGACATCTGGAAGACGTGCATGCCAAAGAAGAGGAAGTTGCGAAGGCCCGCGGCTTTCCAAAGGGTTCGAAGGAGAGGAGACTTCAGCTGGACGAACTGCGTCTTCGGGGGAACTACAAACACAACATAGCCGTGCTGAAATCAGGCAAAGGTGACCTGGTTCCCTGCAAACGGCCACGGGGAGTGGTCAAGGCTAGTGACTTCATGCATTGTGCACATTGCCAAGGACTTTTCAACAAAAGGGTTCTTTGGAGGCATATGAAGGTCTGTAAACTAAGCCCTAATAAAACATATGTACCAAAACCTGGAAAGAACCGCACCTTGTCCATTGTTGCAGCCTCACAGCCTGCACCTGCTAACATAAGCCCAGCGTTGTGGACTATATTAAGCTTCATGGTCCCAGATGAAGTCACAGATGCTGTCAAAAGTGACAGCTGCATCCTTCAGATGGGTGAATATTGGCTCAACAAAAGTGGAGCGCCTCAACAGAACCAGGGCTGTATCATTCGACAGAAGTTACGAGAGCTGGGTAAGCTGCTGGTGACGGGAAGAAAAGTCGCTTCACTGAAGAAGCTGGAGGATTTCCTTGACCCATACAACTGCATGCAGGTGGTGGAGGCTGTGAGGCAGGCATGCGAATACAACAGTGAAACGAACACTTACAAAATCCCTTCCCTGGCAAAGAAGCTCTCAATCTGGCTTGTGCAGCTTAGCCGACTCGTGAGGGCCAAAGTGGTGGTCCCAAAAGACAGCAGCTTGGCGCAGAAGCTGCGGGACTTTCAAAAAATCCACGAAGACAGGTGGAACGATTTGCTCTGGACATCGGTGTCGAAGAACACGGAGGATGTCAAGTTTAAGACGCCCACATTGTTGGCGTTCACGGAAGATGTGCAGAAACTCCACATTTTCCTGAACAAGACGCAAGACGAGCGCATGACTCAACTGTCGTCTGACCCGTCTACGAAATACTGGTCTGATCTGGCGAAGGTGTGCCTGACTCAAGTTGTCCTTTTCAACCGCAGCAGAGAAGGAGAAGTGTCCAGTATGACCCTGACCACATTCTTGTCCAGGGACTCCGCTGATCCCCCTACGGACATAGACTGGGCCCTCACAGAGGTCGAGAAGCAGCTGTGCCGACACTTCTACAAAATTGTGATCAGGCCTGAAGGTGCCCGCCCAGTGCCCATCCTGCTGACCCTCAAAATGCTTCGTGCCTTACAGCTGCTTGCTGAGAAGCGAGAGGATTGCGGAGTCCTCAAAGAGAACCCTTACGTGTTTGCACGGCCATCGTCCAACACACACTACAGAAGCTCGGACTGTGTCCGAGTGGCCGCAACGGCCTGTGGTGCAAAGGACCCTTATGCCCTCACGTGTGGGAAGCTGAGGAAAAGAATCGCAACGGTGTCCACAGTCCTGAACCTTGGGGATCCAGAGATAAACCAGTTGGCAAACTTTCTTGGGCATGAGCTGATCGTGCATGAAGAGTATTATCCTCTTCCTGAACGGACCCTGCAGCTTGCAAAGGTCTACAAAGTTCTTACAGCAATGGAACAAGGCAGAATGATGGAGTTCATGGGCAAGAACTTCTCAGACATCAATGTTCAACCTAATGGTATATACAACATCTCTATGCCTGTATCACTCTTGCTTTCTCTCTCACACACTCCCTCACTCAGTCATTCACAATGTCACTAGCGTTGCTTTTCCACCGCATGGAACCGGCTCTACTCAGCTCCTCTTGAATCTACTCGTTGTCCACTGGGTAAATCTAGTACCTGGTTTTGGTACTATTTTTTTTGCCATGATTCCAAGTGAACTGAGCAGGTACCAAAGCATGATGGGTAAACACTCCAGATGGGTTAGAGAGAATTGTCCCAACACTATCCCTTCAGGGTTCTCTATTGCTGTGTTTGTCACATTGGGTCCCGGCCCAGGCACCACTGAGCAAGGAACTGTCCAACCACACTGCTCTCCGGGCGCTGTTGATAGCGGCCCGCTGCTCCACGTGGGTTAAATGCAGACGTTGCATTTCGTTGTGGTGCTTGAGTGTGTTCACAATGACAAATAGTCACTTTCACTTCACTTCGAATATGGCATTACGGTGTTTATTGGGCTGTCACCAACTACGTTAAAGGAGTACTAACTGCAGTGGAAAACAAACAAGATACTAGGTTTCAAAAACCAAGTAGAGTCAAGTTAAGCTGGTACCATGCAGAGAGAAAGTTACAAGGGTTCCAACGAAAGCATGTCAACCCACATTCAGAGCTTTTTCAGTGTACATGCGTGGTTCAGTATATCCTCAGCCGTTTAGTCTTTTGTTTTGCACTGGAGTTATAAGAATGGTGCTAACTGCATGCCTAAATCATTGCACCTCACCTCAAACTGTCTCCGGTTGATCAGTGATCTCTAATGGACTTGCTTGTGTAGTTTCTAACACTGTCTAAAGCTTTGCATGCATTTTTTTAGCACATTGAACGTGTTTACCTTTACCTTTCGATGCTACTTGCATGTTGTGCAAGTTTTGGTAATATCCAGGACCAATGGCCCCACATGCAGGATTCATTTCAGTCACACACAATAATAATGTCTAACCTGACCCTAAACCTGCCTTTTCTTGTTTTCTGTCTTCTGTAGAGGAGCTTGAACTCTGCAATGACAGAGGAAGGAAAAACTGGGAATGCTCCGCCCCTGGAGGTACTCCAAGTGTAAATGACAGTGCGGTAGAGGACACTGTGCTGAGCAATGTCACCGGTTCAAGTGAGTCAGTTACATTTGTAATACTTGAAGTATACAGCATATAGATGTAAAAATGTATAAAATTATTTATATATATATATACACACTGCCATTCAAAAGCTGGAATTGTCAGAATATTTTTATCTAATACAGTTGTTTCAATCAATAATTTAAACACTAAATTTGACACCATGTTTTTTAGTATTTTTTTAAGAAGAATTTATGAAATGTTATGAAATTTTTAATAACGTCTTTGTCAGCTTCTCTACATTAAAATTTTTAAGAATTTTGGATGTTATTTATTAGAGGCGGGAGAAAAAAGCCAACGCAGTGTAGTATCGGAATGTTTTTCAGCAAGATGCTCTATCAATTGTGTGTGTGTGTGTGTGTGTGTGTGTGTGTGTGTGTGTGTGTGTGTGTGTGTGTGTGTGTGTGTGTGTGT
>JBBPDA010000105.1:166583-181161 GCA_037974385.1 Arnoldichthys spilopterus
ATATATACACACACACATACCATGTACCAAAATTCTGTCTACTAATATAATAGTATTAGAAGTACATCCTTACTACAAGACGTTTTGTGGACTTGCAGATTACCTCAAAAATTCTCTTCTCGACTACCTGAACCGTAATTTCACTTTATTTTACTGTGAGGAGTGTTTTGTACTGAGAAGCTGCTTTTCCTTATGACAACACTGCTGCATTTGACCTTTAATAATGAAATGTTGACATTAATTTCTGTGCATGCGTGAGTTCATGGAAATGTAGCAGATTATGTGAAATTTCAACATTACTTTATCCTGACAGCAGGCCACACTATCGATCTGAATTAACCAAATCGCACTGAATTGAACCGAACTGAACATTGCATCTGTGCTTTTTTTTAAAGGAATGGAAAATGTTTGGGTCATTGGCTAAAAAAAATGCATCGGATTGATTTACACCCCTAGTAATAAAACAGATCAAAAACCTGTTCCAAAGCCAGAATTACACACGCTGGACCAATAGCAATGTTTTTTCATTTAAAACAAAATTATATTTCACTAAATTAAGATTTTAATTTGTCATATATTTTCATGGTACAGGGAAACCTATGCAATGCTGCAAAGTGAACAAATTGAAATATACATAGTACACGGAAAGGTACGAAGAGGGGCGGGCATTGTCATAAACTTTGGCATTTCATATGCTATGACATGTTTACCATAGTCTTTCATTCACTGGTTCAAAGTTCCAATGAGATTTCCAGTCTGGGAAAACTATTCTACAATTGGGTTCAGTTGGTTCTTGAAGAAATCCACTGGAGGAAGATCACAATGCTCCCTCCTTTGTTCGCCCATCCGTTGTCAAAAGCAGTCCATTATTGTTTAAAAAAAAACACATTTAAATCAAGTGCCTTCACCCTACATTAAAGGCAATACAGGGAGAGAAAAAAAATCACAAGCTTAAACAAAAAAGAGCTTCTCATTTCATGAACACATACAATATTGCTGATTAATTAATAATGCTCAGATTAACACAGGAAAGGTGCGTGAAAGGAAAGTCTTAACACTCCACACGTAGGAATATGGAAGCATTGACAGGTCAGTTGCTGGTGGTGCTCAAGCGCAGTTCTCCAAAAAATTGCGTTCTACACCAACTGCTGATCTAAAAACATCTACGGGCCAATGAAAAATAGATAAAGTTTTGCCAAAACAGAAGAGATAAAGTATGATGCACAAAAGAAAACACTGTCCATTGACTATCTGGAGTCATGAGCTATTGAAGGAAGTGCTAAATGAGCACTGAGCCAACTGTGAAATAATTCAACGCATACACATTAACGGTACTGATTTATCTCCATTCTACAGTTACTCAAGAAACTCCTTCGAGAGGAATGCATCCTAGCCACGATCGTGAGAGCAATGCAGAGTGGCTGATGTGGAAAAAGTTGGAAACCTCCAGACAAATGATCTTTAACAGAGAGAAATCACAGCGAGAGGCTCATGGTGTGTTCAAAAGAATAAAAATGCAGCAACAATCCATAAAACGCCCGCATCTAAAACACAGCCTTTCCAGACCATTATTTCCCCCCACGTAGACTAAACCGCATCTAAAATCAGCACAACTCTGGCGCTGCAGCTTTCAACCTCCTTTCAGCGTCTTACAAGGTCGGCTGAAAATTCTAGAACTTAGCACAAAGTTCTAAGACACCAAAGCAGTTTCTGTGAACTGTAGAACACATTCTGCGAATTCTAGAATCACAAAAGAATTTCCTGTGCATCCTAGAACACAAGTTTTTATGAATTACAGAATCATAAAAATAATGTCTATGCATTCTGTTTCAATCCATTCTGATCTATTTTTGAAGCTGAATTACAGAAATCCAGCAGTGTTTTGATCAGTTCTCGAAGCACCACAGAGTCGATTCCAGAGGTCCAGTCTTGTGGGAATGTGCAAGCACACGGGTCCAGCTGTTTAGTGGTCAGTCTGAGACGGCACTCTTGGTGCGTTTGCCGTGGAGAGTGAACCCTGAGGAGACAGCATGGCCATTGCAGGCCCCATTTGTGCCCTCCTGCCCTTCCTCCAGCTCGGGGAGCTCCACCTGGATCTCTCGCAGACGCGTCATTGCCCGGTCGATGGTCGCTGTGGTGACCAAGTTAAAGTCATGCATGCTGACCAGGTGCAGCAGGAAGTTGCGGCACAAGTTCCTGCGTATAATGTGTGGGCCGCAGTTCTCCACAAACAGCATGATGGCCTGGTTCATCTGGTTATCTGCAATAAACCTAGGGGAAGAGAGAAAAGAGACAAATATCTTTAATTATAAGGCTAAAAGCCCTGCTCATTGCTTAGAACCATCAAAAATGTGCGTAAGAGAGGAAAATGCTTTAGTTTCAGGCAAAAACTAAAATAAAAACAGTACATTATGTGGGGGTGACATAATAGCAAGGGAGTGTGTGTAGAAAAAGATTCAGCGTGAAGGCAAAATTATCAGTACTAGTGCTTGGACTTCTGCCAGATCCAAAAGCTGCATATTTCAGCTGCATATATCGATCAGCTGTAACATAAAAACCACTTGACTATCCAGTTATTTAATCAGTCAGGGAGGTGGGATATATTAGACAGCAAGAAAACAGTTCTTGAGGTTGATGTGCTGGAATCAGGAAAAATGGTTGAGCCTAAGAATCTGAGCCACTTTGACAAGGGCCTTATTGTAATGGCAGCTCCAAAAAAATGATCCAAAAGAAGGATAACTGGTGAATCACCAACATGGTCATGGGCACCCAAGGCTGACTGATGCATGTGGGGAATGAACACACAGTGCACCACAGTCAGAGCTGTTTCAGCAGCATGAGGGGACATACTCAATATTAGGCAGGTGGTTTTATTGTTATGGCTGATTGGTGTATGAGGACTTAATTTAAATGCATACTCCCTGTACAGAGATTCCTTGCTGCTGAGTAAAAGCCACAGATTTTACAGCCCAAGTTATCATAAATAAACCCCCTTAAAACGTATAGGCCTAATGAGTGGGTGTAGATACGTGTTTGACAGTGGGAACAGGTCTGGCTTTGTACATGAATAGGTTAGGACATTGAACTGATTCACAGATATATGCAGATAAAGGGTGTGGAACGTGCTGTTAAAAAATCAACATCTTAAGACATTTAGTTTGTATGTACCTAGTGAGCAAAAGTAAGTTCTATGCCAGAGCTCTTCCATTCCAAATCCTAAATTCAGTTTCCGAAGCTGGAATTCGTAATCACTGGTAATTAACTAAACTGTTGATTTAACTGACTGGCCACCTTGTGTAGTATTGCCAGTGACTAAGAAGTCCAGGACTAGACTCTGGAATCGAGGTCTGGAACTGAAGACCTCTGTTCTTTGCCATACTTTAGAAAGAAATTTTTTAATAAAACACACCCATTTTTCATCACGTGAAGATTCCACAGCTTCATCACCTCCTTCTCTCCCTCATTCACGTCGGTGAACTCCTCAATTTGCTGTGGATCACAAATCAGCCTTTTACTTAAAAGTGAGGACAGCAACCAGCAGCCTGTTTCATTGGCCACACAGACCAAAACCTTGGCTATAATATATCAAAAAATTACTAATGCAGTACTGGTTGCTGTCTCCAAACTGGATGTCTTGTAAGTAGGGTTGCAAAGAGGCAAAAAATTTCCAGAAACTTTCCATGGGAATTTTAGGTCGGGAATTTTAAAAAGATTACAAATTGGAGATCATTAAGAATGGGCAGCACAGTGGTTATGTGTGGCTCAAATGTGTGGATTTAATAGTCTCTATCTGTGCTGTGGGCTCAAAAAAGAAGCTTTAGTAGATCAGAATTCTAGAAATCATCGTGCATATGATGGAGGAATGCACAGTGCATGTAGGGGGTGTGGCCTCACTTTCCCATGGAAAGTTTCCAACTTTGAAAATTCCCAGAATTTTGCAATCCTACCTGTAAGAGTAGTTTAGTACAATGTTTCTGTTTAGCTTGTGGTTTATACTGTTGCTGATGCATGAAAGGTGCTCTCACCGTGGTGGTCTTCTCTTGGAGCCACTCTGGGTCCCTCTCATCTTCACTGTCCACATCCATTTCCTGTGGGCGGAGGGGCATGCAACTGTCACTGTGGAAGTAGAGGCGGTTGTGGCCACTCACATACGTCCTTTGCTGCTCGGGTTCCCCGTCCTCTGACTCCAGAAACTCTGAAAGGCTTGGTTTAGTGCGTTTAGGCCTGATGAACATGAGATGAACGAGTCACCATGAGAAGCATAATCAAGACAGTATACTTTTTGCACAGAAACTTCAATAGCAAGAAAGTACAGACTCCAAAAATGAATAATGGTATCTGATACTGAAACAATTTATAACAAAACCAAACATACTGTTTAATATACAGATGTGGGATTTGTAGACTAATATCCAATAGGTTTCCAATAGGTAACATATCTGCCCATGCTGATATAAATATTTAAAAAATTGCAGATATTGGGATTACAACTTAGTGAAGTGAAGGTAAACTAGTGACCACCCAATCATATGGGCTAGTCCCTAACCACGACTGCCCTACTCTAACTTGATTACGAAAATATTACTTGCATATAACTATAAGCTTAAAAAGTATAATTGTATAATAGAATAATATTATAATTTATCACATGTAAGGCTGTCGTGTAAACATTCTGTTCTTCCAGAGTGTGATCGCATTCTGACATTTATCCTTTACAACATTACTGTCCTTTACTGTGGCCCGCCCTCACTGGCTCCTACCTGCAGACCAGGATATGAGTGACTGCCGTCCTTTTGACAGGACCGTTGCGACTGAAGGCAAAGCCGGGCTGGCTGTGGATATCTTGTGGATTTCCCACATAGGACCCATCGTAGCACTCATTTATAGACACATCTATCCTGGCCCCTTTAGGATGAGGCTGCAGTGAAAACAGAACGGGTAGTCTCAGCATTACAAATTAACATCCGAATTAAATACAAATAAAATACATTTATAATTTTGTATATTCTGGGGGAAATAAATACATTTTTGTGATTAGCTTGTGATCAACAGCACAGTAATAGGACCAAAATAGAATACAGACTCACTACATAGTTGAAGATGAAGCGGCTATGGGAGAGTTTGAGGTGTTTGAGGAGGCTGTAGAGTTTCCGGCAGTTCAGCGTACACCAGGGACAGTGAAGGTCGTCCCGAGCCTCCGTCTGCTGCCGTGTGTTGTTGTTATATAGAAACTAGAGGGAGAGCGAGAGCGAGAGAGAGAGAGAGCGAGAGAGAGAGAGAGAGAGAGAGAGAGAGACAGAGACAGACAAGGCATGTTAAGTACAAAAATACTTTAAAAGAAATATATATATATAATTTTATATACATTTTTTTCCATAGGCAGATAAGTGCATATGTATAGTTTGTCAGATATTAGTCTGCCTATTCTAATGTGCTTCGCATTGCTATTTTAGAGCACTTATCTACAGTTCCTGGCCTACGGCCTTCTGTTCTGAATGCATTTGCATTTTCGCTGCTTTAAAGTATTTTTTCTCTCCAAATGCTTAGTAATGAGGTTGAATATAGATCAACGTTAATTACTAAACTAAGTTGCGCTTTGCTCCCCCATGACTCTAGAAGAAGAAGCTACTTTGATTTAGCACACATCTGTCTTCTGCCTGCTACCTGAATCAGCTCTTCGTCTTGTTATCAAGCTCTTCATGGGCTGAATCAGCTGTGTTTGAGCAAGAGGTTATCAGAAACCCTGCAGTGATGTCGTCTTCCAGAGATGGTTTTGAGAGCAATAAAGAGGCTAAAAGGGCACCTGGTAGAAAATCCGAAGCTTCTGTCTGGGCTCACAGATGGACTGCTCTCTCCTGGTTTGCACACCACCACCGCTGCTGGTGCCCACAGAGTCTTTCACAGCTGATACACAGAAACATTGCAGGAGAACAGAATTAAAGGTATTTGCTAGTGTAGGGGTTGGTGCTATAACAATGTCATCTCAGCTAGCCTGAGTAGAACTCCTTCCATAGCCATTTAACAAAATTGCAAAGGACACAGTGATTCTACTTTTAAGAGTTTCCCACCGTTCACTTAAAGGGACAAACGACAGAAGTTGTTTCTGAAATCTGCTGCTACATTGCTACACAATGCTTAATAATTTATATAATGCATATATGTGAAGTTAGCAATTTAAACAAACACAATGTAACCTCTTTACTAAGAATGTTAAACCACATAAGGATCATGTAAAAATCAGATTAATTTGTTCCTTTGGACATTTGGAAATTTGCTTTAAGTATCATACGCAGAACCTTACCCACTGGGGTGGATCTGAGGGTGGGTGTGCGGCTCTCTGGGGCGCTGGTGTCAGAATTCCGGGTGGACAGTGGCTTGGCCACGGGTGCTGTAGAAGGGTCATTGGGGTCACCTGTCCAGCGTAGTGTGAACTGTAGAGTGGGTCCCTGAGAGAAAGTTTCAAATGGCGGCAGCCTCTGCAAAAAGTAAACATTAACCAGATTAAAATTCTTTTAACTTGGAAAGCCACAGCACTTCACAGTTCCGGACAAAATTTCTGTCCTCCAGTACGGTTAATCTCAGGAATGGCTCATTGTGCTTATCAAATGCCTTATGTAAAATGTGTAATAAGCAGTAACAGCGGTGTAAAAGATACAAATGCTTTTACAGCGGTAATATCACAGTACAGCTATAAAGAGCACTACAAGAGACCAGCAGTGAACTGCCCAACATGGTATGAGGAAGAAGCACCAAAAATTGCTTAACAAATGATGCTTTTGGAATTTTATACTCAGTTTAAAAAATTCATGGTTAAACATTAAACTGTGTTAAAGAGTTTTTACATGCTAATGGTCTACTGCTGGCTAAAGAGTAGAGCTACTGCCAGCTATACATTAAGCACATTCTGTGATCAACATCTTAAAATCTTCTTCAGCATAACTCTGTAAAAGAAAACTTACTTTTCCATCCAGTATAGTTTCCCATGTGGCTCTTTTCTTGCTGACTGGACAGTCTTCTATCTGCTGCATAGACACCTCATACTCCCCATCCAGCAGCTGCAGGCGCCTATCAGCACAAAATAGAAAACATGCAGTACAAGTCTATAGAGCAGTCAGTCAATGTGTTTCCATACAGAGATTTCACTCTCATTCAGTAAAGGAAGGAAAGGCAACTGTCAACTTTGAACTGATTAAGGCCCAGAACTTTCAAATGATAGTTAATAAGGGTGGAACTGCCACAGAGGGGACAATACGATACTATATCTGGGCCACATTATGATATAACTGTGATTGTTCAAGTTAAAAGCAGACTGACAGAAGTCTGCATCCATCTCAGCGAAGCAGGCTTCCATTCCAATTTCCGCAATTTCCACAAGAGATGTTTTAATGCCATCTTGTAGATTTCAGAAGCTGAATACTAACAGATGTATGTACAAAATAAAGTCTAATAAATACACTTTTAAAATTCCAAAGTAATTTTACATAAACAAATAAATATCAATACTTGGTGCCACGGTATCAACTTTTTTTTTTATATCACGACACTACACAGTATAGATTTTTTCTCTGATCTCTAATGATTAACACATTTATCTCATCCCATTTCTGAAGAGCTGGGAATTAAAGTAAAACAATTAGCATCACGTTAAACAAATATTTGTTTTCCATTTTCATTAAAGACAGAGGGGGTCTTTCTAACTGTCCTCAATGAAGCAGTTATACCTATTCTTATCAAAGACAGTCATCTGTGCGACATATGTTTCTGTGGCATCTCCATCTTCACGATGAGACACGCTTCTCTTCTTCCTGCTTGGGGGTTCTTCCTTCACATCTGTTGGGATAAAGAGCAGCAATGTAGAGACAGTTCAATTCCACAGACTAAGGGAACTCAATGCAGTAAGGGTGGGTAACAGAAAAAAAAAATACTTGTAAAATTTACAAGGCACTAGCAAAACAACATGTTATCATGAACTGACATCCAATCAGCTACTTTAAAACACCATGAAAATATTTTCTCCCAACAGAACCAGAATAACAGGACTGCTGCACAAATTCAGTGCCTTTAAATATCTTTAAAAATCTTAACAAAAAGAAAATAGTATAATTTCAAGGGCACAACAATCAACAAACTTAAATAGTATCTATTTTGAATTCATAGGACCTTTAAGGGTCAGCAGAAACCCTAAATATATGTATAATAACAAGGTCTGAATTCAACACCCACCAAGCGCCAAATGTTTGTAGATCTGCCTCTGACATTTTTGTCTAAGCCTATCTTACCAACCATCTGACCATAACCATGGCCAAATAACAAGCAAAAGCCAATCAGGGGCATCATGCGTTTTCAACTATCACTTGCCGTCTGTCTACTGTGTCAGGTATCTTCAGGCTAATTAAATACAAAGAGGCTGATGTTCAGGAGTTAGCAAAGTTTCAAAAAGAAAATCAAAGGAGAAAAAAGAGGATGAAGCACCTGCCTAAAAAAAGGCTCTTTGACAGAGGCAAACGAAACAAATTCTTCAGAAGTATCCAGTATGCAAAAGACAAAAACAGAAATAACCTGTTTGCCATTGGAAATAAAGCTATGAAACTTGGTATAATTTGACAAAAAAAAAGATTCAATATCCAAAAAGGATAAACCGTTGGACAATGTTTGGACAATTCATGAATGAATGTATAAAATGAATACCTGAAAAAACATGTGACACAAAAAGGTAGTTTATTATTTTGGACTGTAAGAAACACGCTTGGCCAGTGGATTTTCACATCTACCAGCCACCATAGCTATTAAGTCAAAATGTTATGTTCAGAGTGTAAGTGTAAACCTTCTCCCCACAGCACCAGTGTGAAATAACGGTGTGGACACTAACCTATGTTTTCATCAGCCTCTCCGTTAATGAAGCCATTGGAGTCTCTCTTCCCAGGGCGCGACACTCGAAACAGGAGTGAGTAGGACTTTACAATGTGGCTGTTACTGGGCTCAAACTCACTGCTGGACACCAGCAGTGAGGGAAAGGCACCAGGCTTGGTTTGGCTAAGATCTGGGTTCAAAGGCACCTGCTTTTTCCCCGTAGGCACTTGCTTTATGGGGCAACTGACATCCTGCCAAAAAAAACAAGGAAGAAAAAATGCTACTGGTTTACAAGGACTGAAACAAAGCACATTTTCAGCCCTGCATATGGCATGCCATAGAGTACAGCTGTCCTCTCCATGTGCCATTCTCTCCTAGCTACAGTTTTAAATTTGGACCAGCTTCACAGAATGCTGGTAAAAATCCCTTTCAACCTGATGAGGATGCACAACTCAGTTTTTGTCAAAAACTGGAGTTTATTCATTTCTAATTATATTTATTTTGTATGCATATGAAGAATAAAATTGTAAACATTTTGGGTGTAGTGTTTTTGATAGAGCTAGAGTTGGCTTCGTGGCACATTTGATGTTTACGTCTCGCCTAGTTTTGATTACATACACAACATAATTTCAGCTCGATAACAAAACATTTCAACCTAGAAAAACGTGTGACTCCAAACAAATGTTGCAGCAATACGATATGGAAAATTCATACATGCTATCGTTTCTCATTAGACTAAATGGGATTTTTACCAGCATTCTGTAAAACTGGTCGGACCTCACAACAGCAGCCGCAAATACACGAAGAGGTCAATTCTGTATATTTGAGAAATCATTTAAGGTCAAGAGGAACAATGTAAGAAAAGAAATAATTACCTTACGCTTTTTATGGCAGACTTTAACGAGTAGCACCTCAAGAGAAACTGAGTTTTGTTCATTTTCTGAGTTTTGACATGGCTTATCTAAGAGACAAACAACCCCTGTCAAAACAATCACACCTTTTCATAATTATACATTTCTTAGCAAGACACAAGGGTGAACCCTAAAATTTCTACTCTCTAGAAGATATTGTTTTAATATTATAAGGTATAATATTTCAAATCTTTCAGCACTTACCATTCTTATGAAAGAATCCAGTAAAGGTCAGTTGCAGGTGCGAGGATAAGCTGAATAACACGGAGGAATAAAATCAAAATCAGTGTTTAAGCACAGTTCTTAAAAAAACAAACAAAAAAAACTTTCACTTTAATTGCTAAGTAATTGTTTATAAGTCCTACGTTTGGATGTGTTGGATTTTGTATCATTCTTGTCATCTAAAATGTCCCCAAGATGGGCGATAATAACCGTGTAATGGAAAATACCTTTTAGAAAGTGAGAAGGATGAGATCATTTCTACAGGCAATGTTAAATTTTATAACTGATTTAACTTCCCCAAATATAAAACAACACACAACCAGGAGAATGTGTATGCATTCTAACCAGATATTTAAGAAACACAGCAGCATGGAAATGCTCTGCTCTTCATCAAATATCAGTCTGAAATACCTCACTATTAATATCTAAAATCTAAACATCCATCTGATCTCTGCCAGATATTTTTAGCAAGTATCTGCCAATGCCAATAGGTTCCAGAAATTGTGGATCCCTAAAAAACAAACATCCCTCCTTATCTATATTCAAAAATCTAAGACCACATACATTCGAAATAGAAAATGTAGAACCAGTAAATTCTTTATTTCATAAGATATAGTTTCAGACAAACCAGGACTTTTAAAGGATGTGAAGACACCCTGACTTTTAAGTTAGGCAATTTTGTTGTTGTAGAGTGGTTCCACATTAGCAAAACCACAACAACACTTGTCTTAGGGCTGCATGTGGTAAACACATCTGTATCATCTGTTACTATCAGTACCTGTGAGACTCCTGTTCCCCCCTCATTCGCTCCACTTTGGCAAGCATATCATCCACTTTGAATGATTTCCTGAGGATACAGACAATGCCCTGGTAAACACTATTATAAAGCAGTAATTACAGATGTCATGCAGAACAATTATAGTAATTACAGTCTCAGTAATATCAAATAGAGCATGAAGGTTTTCATTTTGAAAGCACTTAAATACCTGTTGGCATTTGTTCTAGAGTTTCTGTGGGACATGAAGGTCAGGGATCTGTGTAGCAGAATAGGCTGCAGAAGTGTATAAGACCCAAACACACACACACACACACACACACACACACACACACACACACACACGGCAGGAATGTCATGTGCCACTTCAGTAAATCAAGCTTATCATGCTATGCTTTATAAATAAGTGTTGTATCTTTAAAAAAGTTTTTTTTGTACATACTGCAATTAGGTTCCTCGTTCGTAGAAATCTGTATATTTGTGTAGGCTCTGGTGGAAAAAATGCATTAGTATTAATATACATAATACACCACAACATAATAGCAACAAACGTATCACCTTCAGCATTTCATGCAATACATAAAAAGTGAAATAAAGAGAAATATTTCTATCCTCCTAACTTTACTAATGAAAATCATTACAAGCATATGATGATTAGATTCACTACAATGCATGCAGTTTCCGGGTAAAAATATTATTGATTTATAGCCTATTTTACTCCAACAGTTTTCTTTCATTTGTACTTATCAAAATGCACTTGAGTTAAACCTCCCCTACAGGTTTGTTTATTCACGTCCACTCCATAAATAGGTGTCCTAGAGAATGAAGGAGTGTTTCATCCAGATTTATTCTACTGTATTATTATCTCAAAGGTCAATGTTATATTTAATCAAAATATTGCTCTGAGAACATCTCATATATTAATGTTTTCTCCAGATTAGCTATGTGAATTTCTCACAGGCTAGTGTTTTAATTTATCCAGATTAGCTCTGCAAACATCTCACAGGTTAGTTTTTTATTCTTTTACAGATTTGCTCTGTGAATATCTTACAGGCTATTGTTTTATATTATACAGTTTTGCTCTGAATCTCTCACAGGTTAGTGTTTTATTTTTTACAGATTTGCTCTGTGAATATATCACAGGTTATTGTTTTATTTTATACAGTTTTGCTCTGAATATCTCAAAGGTTATTGTTTTATTTTAACTAGATCTGCTCTATGAATATTTCAGAGGTTAGTGTTTTATTGTATAGTTTTGCTCTGTGAATATCTCACAGGTTAGTGTTTTATATTATATAGATTAGCTCTGTGAATCTCACAGGTTAGTGTTTTATATTATATAGATTAGCTCTGTGAATATCTCACAGGTTAGTGTTTTATATTATGTAGATTAGCTCTCTGAATCTCTCACAGATTAGTGTTTTATTTGAACCAGATCTGCTCTGTGAATATCTCACAGGTTAGTGTAGTATGTGGAGTTGTGCTCTTACTCTCAAAGGCCTGCAGGAACAGCTCATGGTCCGCCTGAATCTGCTCCATCTTGGGCTTTTTTACAGCGTTTACAGCCGAGGATGATGATGACGATGAAGTAGAAGAAGATGATGAAGGGTACATCGACCCATTGGCTTTGCCGTGAGAAGCAGCGCTCATAACCTGAGCGGAGTATTTCTGTGGCGCCATCAAATCACACACACAAATAAAAGTGGAACAAAAGGGCAAAATTTATACACAAAACCGAGCAGCTAAATCAGCTAGCAGTAGTAACCGAACTTCACCAGAACCTAGACGTCGAATAGCGACGGGAAGCGGTCACTTTGTCCAGTAGACCATGATTAAATTTAACACTAACGACGTTAATCTCAATATTATATGTTTACTCGTTAAATCGCCTCAGATCTGGAGAAAAACTGCCGTTAGCCACTTAGCATTGCGAGGCTGGAAACCGACGAATTCATGTCAATGAGCAGCCAAAAAACTCCTTAACCCACAGGTAACACATTGCAGAAGTTAAATCTACGCTATAGTCTCATATTAACACTTCATAAAGTTATTAGGCGAAAATAAAACCCTACAAATTAGGAGAAATCGGCGCATTTTGAGGATTTTCGCCCCCTTCGAGCTCGGATAGTGGCGCTTCGCCGCGCCCGCCCACGTCGAAAATGTTCACCAATTAAATTCCTTTGGCTATGTAATCCTACGATCTGATTGGTGGGTCGGCTTTTGACTGACGCGCCATAAAGGTTGGCGCAAGTCTCGAATTGCCGCCAAGAAAAAAAATAAAATAAAAAATAAAAGTTGTTTTGGTCGCATTGGAAACTGAGTTAAAATGTTCAAACTGGGTCAAATTCTATTTGCGTATTAAAAAGCAAATACGATAAAGAAAATTGTTAAATATTTTTTTGTCTGTTAGACAGATATTTACGTTAAAATAATAAAAATAACAAACGTAAAGCCAAAATTAAAATAATGAAAGAATGGAAAAGGCTAATGCAGCGCCAAAAAAACACCATTCTATTTTATAAATATATGTTCGATTGAGGATAATATTATGTTTGATCTTTAAATTAAAACATAAACCAGCGGCACCGAACAGATCTGCTAATAGGATATATTTACCACAACAACCGTTTCCACACGGACGCTTTAGTAAGGTGCAACCGGGCAGCGTACAACTTCCATTTACGCACGTGTATAGGATGTAAAGAGGAAAATTTGAGGTCCAATAATATATTTTTCTTTCTCCAAACCCACTTCAGGCTACATATTAAGCTGAATACGCCGGTGTTTTTGATATTCTGAGATGGCTGATTACGTACAGCAGCGTTTAGAGGACAGGATTCCTGGGCTGGAGCAGCTGGAGAGAGTGGGACTCTTCACCAAGAAAGAAGTGAAGTGAGGAGAACAGAGTTAAATCAGCGTGATTTCACTCATTAATTTAAGCATTTCCTGAAGTAAAAAAAAAATCCCATCTTTCGTTTCAGATCTATGGTGAAAAGATCCGCAGCTCTGGAGTATAAGCTGCACAGATCCACGCTGAGCAAAGAAGACTTTATTGCATATATTCAGGTGAGCCTCTTAAAAGCAGCGTAGCTTTAAAATTTTGTTTTAGATACACTAAGATTTTAATGAGATTGAGACGGTGCCTTTAAACTTTGAAATTAAAGTTTTAAATAGTTGTAAAATAAATGTAATAAATAATAATTTAATCATAATGTAAAAATCTTTGCAATTAAATCCCAGATTTTTAAAAACAGAATATGTGCATAAAAGGGTGTTTCTACACAAATGCTCAAAAATATAATATTGTTACTAATTACATGAATATTATTACTTACTGCTCTTTAATTCAGCAATCTTTTAAACAGCGAGTATATTGTAAGGTAGACATCAGAATGCTCTGCTCAGTATCAGAATGTTCAGTGAACATGATTATTTAAAAATATATATATATACATTTCTAGATATTAAATTTAAATTCTATGTTTAAATGTTTTCTCCCCCTATCATTTTAGAATGGTCTGCAGCTCTGTATCATTCTGTTAACCATCATTTTGTACATGTATTGTCAACCGGCTTGGCTTTATATTACTAAAATGTACTTTATTAACCCCCTATTGGTGAAATTTACTTGCTGCAGCAGCTGAGAAAGCTACAAATATATATACATATCCTATATATAAATAAAATCTTACTATATACACACAACATCCAGTCTTAACCAAAGCAAATATAAAAGTGTAAAAGTGAAGTGAAGTGAAAGTGACTGTCATTGTGAACACACTCAAGCACCACAACGAAATGTGACCTCTGCATTTAACCC
>JBBPDA010000105.1:190235-215707 GCA_037974385.1 Arnoldichthys spilopterus
TATCACGGCACACTGACTGTTGTTGCACAGGCTATCACGGCACACTGACTGTTGTTGCACAGGCTATCACGGCACACTGACTGTTGTTGCACAGGCTATCACGGCACACGGACTGTTGTTGCACAGGCTATCACGGCACACGGACTGTTGTTGCACAGGCTATCACGGCACACTGACTGTTGTTGCACAGGCTATTATTACACAGGCTACTACTGCACACAAACAAGTCTATCACATCACAGACTGTTACATATGCTACAGGTCATTAAAGGAGCATTTATTACAACACACACAGTATAACATCGGCACACAAACTGTTTATAGTAATAAGATTTAGCACAGAGATTATTACAATGATCACTGCAGCACATATCATCTTAACCCAAAGAGGCTGTAATTATAGCACTGGGTTCATTAATGCAAAGAAGCAAAAACCACATAACAGGACCATAACATCAGTGCCTCAGCACAGGTAACACTAGCAGTGACTCTTCTTTTTGCTGTAATATAGGTCAGTTTGCACACGTTTACGAACACTAAATATAACAGAAGTATAATATTTCTCTGCAGAACCCATGTGGACGTGTTACGTGACATTTTGTCTGGACAGATTTAAAAGGAAAACTAATGTCACTGAGCTAAAGGAGAAGGTAAATGAAGACTTGACGTTTTAAATGAGTAGCAGTGCCATTAAACACAAAGGCCAGCCAGGGCATTGAAGCAGTATGGATGTGTTGAAGTGTGAGACTGATGTGAGCTGTCGTGTGAATTTCTCAGAGAGGAGAGCGACTGCTTGGAGTTTTTCAGAGAGCTCATGATGCCTCCCTGCTACAGGAGTCTTTCTACAAAACCTGGGTAAGATCATGCTTTTACTTTCTTCTCTAGTCTTCAGCCAAAATGCTCAAACAGCCAATAGAAATTTAAAGATGGCACATAATTCACAGATGTGTGGGTGGGAGTCTTGGGGGGCGTATGCTTTAGTAGTAAGTAGGGTGGAAGTTATCCACCTAAAGCCGCCATTAAACAACAAAAAAAGAAGTCGAAGGCTCAGATAAAACTGGATTAATAATACTGGATTAACATCATTATAACTGCCATTATTACATTAAAACTGCACACTCTGCAGATTTACAGTGGATTAAAATGTACTATAAAAACTACACACACACGCAGATTAATAGTGGATTAATATCACTGTAAAAATCACACACACGGCAGGTTCATACTGGATTAAAATCACTGTAAAAACCAAACACTGCAGATTCTTTATAAAATAAATTACTGTAAAAACCATACACACTGCAGATTTATACTGGATTAAAACCACTGTAAAAACCATACACACTGCAGATTCATACTGGATTAAAACCACTGTAAAAACCATACACACTGCAGATTCATACTGGATTAAAATCACTGTAAAAACCATACACACTGCAGATTCATACTGGATTAAAATCACTGTAAAAACCATACACACTGCAGATTCATACTGGATTAAAATCACTGTAAAAACCAAACACACTGAAGATACATACTGGATTAAAATCAATGTAAAAACCACATACACTGCAGATACATACTGGATTAAAATCACTGTAAAACCTACACACACTGCAGATTCGTCCCATTACAGCAAACAACTTAGGTAAAACGAATGCGTCTACATCAGTGCGATAGAGCAGGCAGAGTAACCAGACTGCAGGACAGTTGATGCTAAGACAGTAATTTAGGCCAACACTGTCTATCATCACAGCTACAGGTCCTACTGGTGTCTGGGGAAACAGAATCTGCTGCTCAGGTCGCCATAGCAGCCACCAAGCGCTTCAGCCAATCAGTGGAGACGTGGATATTAAGCTTTCAGACGCTGGTCCATTTAGAGCGAACAGAGGTGGGGCTTCTATTCCAGGAAGCTCTGAAGCATGTGAATCCCAAGGTAAAGGCCACACAGCACAGCTGCTTTTTAACTGGGACATCTGCCCTATACAGCAGCCGCACCGCAGCCTGGTCTATTTCAGTCCTCTTCTCAAATTATATCAGTCGAAATAACAATATCATAACGGCCCCTTTGTTTATAAGTGAGCCGTCAGGTTCTAGGGGGCCATTTAGTTCAGAATAGACCGTCAACTAAGAAACTGATCAACCATGAAGGGCTGGAGGTCCAGAGAACTGACGAACACAGACTCCCGAATGGTACAACTGTCTTAAATTAAATTAGCAAGTGAAGCGTTAGCATGACATCTTGCTCCCCTCTATGCTTTGTTCTCTTAAACTTCTATGAGGCCTTTATTAACCTCTTAGTGTCTTCTGCAGGACAGTCTGCCTCTGTGGCAGCTCCAGGCTGAGTGGAGCATGGCATCTCAGTCTGTGGAGGAGACAGAAGTCCTGTTTCAGGTAAGCACTGCAGCCAGTGCCAGTGTTTAGCTGCTGGGCCTGTATTCTGCATCTAGCTCACTGTAGATGGAGGTGAAAAAGTGGCACTGCTGTGGGTTTTTATAAAAACACTAATGACCTCTATCTTTCTGTAGCTCTGTAAGCATGTCCTCTGGGCTATAGAGCTGTAAAAAAACAAAATAATGAATACACTATAGATTATTATTATTACAATTATTATAAGCAATACATTTTTATTTAAGAATAAATGTTTGCCCTAAAGATAATCAAAAAATGTTTTTCAAGGCAAAAACAAGTTCTAGACAGTGTGAAAAATGTTTGGAATGGTATTTTGTCAGTCCACTTGCCAGGTTAAGGAAAAACTTGGGGGGGGGGGGGGGTTGTAATTGTCAAACTCTGGAGTGGATGTACAAAGAAGGGGTTTCCAATAAAGTGGCCACGTGCTTTCTAACCCAGCTTATTTGGTCCCTTTTTTATCTCCAGAAAGCTCTTTCATCGACAGTCCCAGCCATTTCGTCAGCTTTGAAGGAAACCTACTTGGAATGGGCCTACAAAACCGGTGGATATAAAAAAGCCAGGAAAATATTCAAAAGGTAGGCATTACCACTGCACACACCAGCAGCTAATCATCACCCCCTAAGCATGTTTGTAACTGAACTGTCCTTCCAGCCTGAATGAGCACAGACCCTTCAACAAGGCCTTTTTCACCAAGATGATTCAGATTGAGAAAGAACAAGTGAGTGCAAAAATAGCAAGTCACATCAATAGCACTAAAGTTCCATGTGATAATTACATTAAACTACTAGGTTAAGATTCACAGATGAGTTTTCCTTATTTTCTCTCAGGAGAACCCAAAGATGAGTAATCTGAGAGACTGCTATGAGCGAGCTCTGCGTGAATTTGGCTCAACTGATGAGGGTAAGTGTAGATTTAAGTCAGGCTTACCCAGTGACGCAATGATTGGCTAAAATTAAATGTGCTCCATCCATATTCCTGTGGTTCATTACTCTTTTTGCATAAACACGAGATTTATAATCCCATTTCTTCTTTAGATTTGTGGATGGATTACATCCAAGAGGAGCTGGGTGTGCATGGGAGCCCAGAGAATTGTGGGAAGCTTCACTGGAGGGCCATGAAGAGCCTGGTTGGGGAGAGCGTGGAGCGCTTCACCACACAGTACACACTCCTGCAAACAGGACATATATAGAGCCAGCCTGAAAAAAGGGTCGCCAACCAACCAGAAAAATTCACGTCCATATCTGACCAGAACATCCGACTTCTGTGTACACTCCTGTTTAAAAGTTTGGAACCTCTGTTTCCAGTCATATGAAACAACCTGGCTGCGGACACACTTACACCAGTTCTGGCCTTAAAAGGAAGCTAGAGACATGTTTCACATCAAGAATGCAGTTCTAGTAAATTGAATATCCAGAATGCTTTACAGTTAGAAAGTGATGCTCAAATATATAAAGGCAGAATAAGTAACCTGAGAAAATATTGATGATAGTTTTCATTTAATAACTTCCAAAAAATATCTTTTCATGTGCAGCTTTGGGGTCGTAGAAAAAAATTTATAAGCAGCCACAAAACTTTGAATGGCAGTGTATGCTATACATATATACATGTGTATTGTATAAGCTCAGTCTACCTGTTCTGGCCAAGATTGGCCTTAATAACATAATAATAACATTGTATTGTTGTTTATTATAAAGAGAACCAGGGTTCACCTTTTGCGTTCTGCCCTCTGGGACACCACCAGGAAGCAGACTGTTGAGCCGTTTGAGATGACTGAGACGTGCTTTCAGAGACAATGCTGCTCCTCACACGGGGCGGTGTGTTTCACACCAAGGCCACAGTCACTGAGGGATTACATTCTGAAGCGTTTAGAGAAAATGGTTTGCTGCTGTTTTATCAGCAGAACTGTTCAGGACGTTCTTTTTCTGTTGTTATGCAATGTTAATTATTCTGAATGAACATTGTTCAGTTTACAGAATGCAGATTAAATGTCATCAGTGGAGAGAAATCAGTCATTTCTTTCTAAAAGCATTCAGCACTGTCCATCTGGATGGACCTTCAGCATCCACCCCTGGAGCCTTTGGCACAGGCTTTGAGCAAAAGGTTAAGATCAGATCACCGACATGGGACTCAGAGTAATGACATTAATGCAGTTTTAAAAAATTATTTCTTGGTCCTTCTCAGTTTATCTTTACACAGTATTCAAATATATGAATGGAACAAGTGTAGAGACTTTAATGGAGGTGAGGAACTGTAACATGACCATTAATTTAGTGAAAAAAAATCCCCCTTCACACTTCAGGCCTCTTCTAATGAGCTTGGCCTTCTGGGGGAATTCATATACATGATCAACATGTTAACATAATATTTCTGCTTACAAATATTATCAATTAATTCAACACCAGTAGATTAAGTGAAATAGACTTGATGACAAATCTTAAAGAAAACAGAGAAGCACAATCAAAGCTACGGAATGTTCTACAGTAAACCTATTCAGATGCTTACAGGGACTAAGGACACTTTATAATCTGTGGCAGCTCCCATACCCAGTTTATAATGCACTCATCTGTTTCAGTCTCCACACACTGCAAATGGTCCTCAGTTAGACAAAAGAGCTTGTTAGGAGACATTAACATGAAACACAATTTGAAATGAGTCGGATAAATAAAGTTGCTAACACAGGGCAGCCTGTCGATCTCACAGATCCATGACCATCAGCCGTTAACCCTCTGGATTATCCTTTATTGTACATATGACGCTGGCCTTGCCCTCTTCCTCATCGTGTCAGTGATGAGTTATGGGATGAATTGTATAAGTTCCAACCGCACTGGAATGTTAAGACTGATTATAAATTAATTTATTATAATTTATTGCATTAACTATGCCTCTTTTTAGCCAAATTATTCTTACATTACTTCCAACATTAGAGCCACAAAGTAAGTGTAATATTTTATAGTCCATAGTCCTCTACTACTACTGATTGGCTCATTCAATCAGATTTGGGTAGTAGGTGTATATTTGAAAATACACAATTTACCAGAAAACACTGAGGAGAAATTTGAAATTTCATGATGTGCTAAATCTAGGAACGTAATGGTTTATGAAATATGTTTCAATTTGTAAAAAAATATATAAACAATTGTAAATTAAAAATAATTTTAAATTAAAATGAAAGTGCAAAAATTATTGTTAAATATTATTATTAATATTATAAAGATGTGCAAAATTTGGTTATGAGCATACTTTCCATTCAGCTGATCGCTTACTCCTGTGGATCAGTCCTGTAGTGCTGCTAAACCCTGAATTCCGGTTTCAGTTACAACACTAACCAAATAATTTCCTTTCAGAGACTTACACCCCCAACAGCATGTCTTTTCACTCAGCTGATCTTCAAAGGGAGTTCACTAGGTTTAACTGTGTTAATGGTGATGAGATGACATCAGATATCAGCCTACAGAGCCCACATCCTTGTTAAAATCCCTTTATACTGTGAACACTACATTAGTAACCTGTATGAGTAACAGGGATTTTTGCCAACAAAACCCGCCCTCTTTTGTCCTCATCCTTCATCAGTGCTTCCTCAGGAGTATGTAGGTGAACAGTGCCACCAGCCCGGCGGTCAGCAGGCCGATTACACACTGGTGGACGGTGATGACGCTCTCCAGAGTGTGTATGCGCTCCTCCATAGCGCTGGTGTGGATGTAGTCATAGATGGACACTCCGATGCTCCACACGGCCCAGATGGCATCCACCAGAGCCTTCATACTGGGGGAGACCATTCCTGAAGAAAACAACAAGCTTTGAGTTATAGATATAAGCCCCACCCCCTCTTATCTCATTTTACTCTCATAGGCTGCACTCCTTTTGATCGCAGACCTCTGAAGCTGTGTCAACATTCTGCATATATAGAAACTAAGCTCCGAAAACAGCTCGTGACGTCACCAGTCGATTTAAACACCTCCTTAGTCAGCCTATAGCTGTTTAGCCCCGCCCATTCATGATGAAGTTCTAAGGAATGTTTCAGCCCCCCATGCTTTTGAATGAGCTACAAAACAGAGCTGCCAGTCAGAAAAGAGCTAATCTGCATATATCAGTCTTAAAGGCACAGTGTGTTTTATTCTAAGGGGTGAACAAAGAGTGAACACACCCCATCACAATGAAATGAGACCTCTGTATTTAACTCATCCACATGTGGAGCAGCCATCAACAGTAGCAGGGAAGCAGTGTAGCAGGATGGTACCTTACTCATGGGTACCTTAATGATACATGGGCAAGGACTTAAATGTGCAATCCTAAATTACATGGGCAAGTCCCTAACCACTAGGCAACCACGGCCCAAAAACAACTTGTCAGAATGATGAGAATGATGATGAATTAAAAACACTGATTGGCTAGAGGCTCATTTGTTCACTACAGCCTCCTGTTATGTGAGTAATGCAGAGACGGTCATCTGCCTGACAGTGAATTACAACACCATATACTGAGCAGAATTAAGTGAGAATCAAATATAGCACTGTTCTACAAGCAAAGAACAGTGCTACACACTGAACTGACATCATCAGACTGACCTCACCAAACAGGCCCCCAATGAACCAGCAAGCCTGGTGCACACACACACAGGACAAAACATGGGCTTTGGAACATTTTTTGTGCAGTGTTTTTCCTCATAAAGTTCTCAATACAGCACAGTGCCGACTACAGAATGAAGTGAAAGTGAAGTGAAAGTGACTCTTTGGCACTCAAGCACCACAACAAAATGTGACCTCTGCATTTAACCCATCACATGTGCACACGTGGAGCAGTGGGCAGCTATCAACAGCACCCGGGGAGCAGTGTAGTGGGACAGTACCTTGCTCAAGGGAAGCTCAGTAGTGCCTGGGCTGGGACTCAAACCTGCAACCTTCAGGTCCCAAGGGCGGCGTCCTAACTACTAGGCCACCACTGCCCACAGGAATGTGTAGCAGAGGATGGTTGCGATCCATTGACCTCTGGGTTATGGGGCCAGCACGCTTCCGCTAGGAATTACAACGAATGACCGACTAACTATAATTTCCATGAAAACTAATTTTTCATTAAACATAAAGTGAGACCAAAAAGCCCAGTAATAACAGGCGATGATACTATACCATCACAATATATGGCCCATAAGGCAATATTATTGAGATTCTTCTACTTGAAAGCAGACGGCACATTATGTACAGGAGTCTCACCGACTCACCGACTCTTTTCTCACAGAGTCTTGTGGACTTTAGGAGCAATGTTACCAGAGAAGATGATACAAATAAAAGTCTAATAAATAAGTTTTAAAAATTACAAAATAATATTAAATAAATAAAAATTGATACTTGGTGCCACTTTATCGATTTTCAAATGATCATAAAGATAATAAAGAAGCACATTTTTGTAAAAAAAAAAATTTAAACTTGGTTACATTCCTATATATATATAATATATTTTAATGTCTTAAGCTACTTTCCATTAAATATGGAGTATGACTCTTGTGAACTGCACTCACTGGGAATATCTGAATAAGTGTATTTTTAAACTTCCTGTTGTCCTGGAGCTGCACTAGGCCTCAGGCTAACAGCACTAAAAGACCATTCACTACTGACCACAGTGATGTAGGTGTGTGTGTGAGCTGTTCAGAGCTCCACTGAGCTGGATTCAACTGATTTAAAGCAACAAACACACTCACCGAATCCCCAGAGGCGACACACACTCAGCTGCACAGATAACCATCCGGACAGATATGTTTTGAAGGGTTTAGCCCGGCTGTGGAGGGGGAGAACTCATCACTCCCGCTTCCAGGCGCTCCACTCTCCACTCCCGTGTAATCTCTGTCGAGCGGAGGCGCAGCACACCGCGCATGCGCAGCTCTGCCAACGCGGAAGTCACATGGCAGAGAATAATAAACATATTATCCGAGGATTTTTATCACTATTTCTGACATATTTTTACGTCAGAGTGAAGAAAATAACACATATTTTACATTTTATCGTACATCAGCTTTAGCTTAACTAACAAATTCATAACAATCACGTGTAGTAATTTTATATAATAATATTTCATTAAAATAACTTTATTAAATACTGCAATTTTTGCACTTTTGAGCCATTCTGACTATTATTTGTCATTGCTGCTTCACTGAGCAGTACATGTGTGTTGAACACACTGTCTGTACCTTATTCACTACTCATTGCCATTTATCTACTATTATTATATTTTTACCCAACACTGATACTGTCTTTAATCATCACCACTGCTATACTATCTGTCATGATGTTGGTATTTGTATTTGCCATTTATTGCTTTTTTCAAATATTGTTAAATTTTAACTTATTTATGTCTTTACAGCATTGTGTAAGGAAGCTGCAATCTTAATCTAGTGCAATCACAATATATATGTATATACTTCAGTTCTATACTATTACCATTCCAAATAATGTTAAATAACAAGTTTAAATAATAATGTAAACTAAACGTATTATTTACCATTTAAAACGCTTTAGGAACATCTAGAAAAAAAGGCATATTTAAATAATTTAGATAAAAAAGCATTCTGGATATATATTTTAAATATTTATATCATTACTCGCAGGGCAACACATAGACAGACAACCATTCACACACCTTGAAATAGCGATGTATTATTAAATATATAATTATTTATTTCATAAACATTTACATTTAAAAAAGAAATCAGAACTAACAAAGAAAAGCCATGGGATTTAAATTATGCATTATTCTGCATTATTATTTACCTGGCGTATTTTATCCAGACATATGTCATCGTTGGTGAGGAAACATAACAGAGTGATTCTGTGTTGTGTTGTGTTTAAAAGTTTAAATGAAACATAGAACAGGTTCTGCTTTGGAATGTAGAACTACTTTCAGAGTTAGTCTCAGTCAGCGAAAACATTATCACTGCAGGGCTCTTGAGTCATCAGAATGTGATTAAACTTTCTGGGAGGATCCAGGATTACAGCTGTAGTTAGAAACAGTGCCTGTGTCATTCCCCAGCATGCCCCCGTCCACTTAAACAACATCCAACATGTTGACCCCATCAGTGGGAGGTCTAAAGAGAGAGATACTTGTGTTCAATACATGGCCAAGACAACATAACTATCTCTCTCTTTAGATGGGTAGGGTGGTCCTCCCTCTTCCTGATCACTCAACACAACTGGCTTCCCTTTTAAGGAGAAACTCCACTGATTTCTCAGAATCACCCCATAATGCCAGCAGTCATCCAGAGTGGGTTTGGTGTGAAATGGTTCAGACTGGGATTTCTTTACAGCAGTGGTGAATGGAACCAGACGTCATGTCTCCAACAGAAAATAGAGTAATTGTATTTCCTCTCTGAACCCCCAGTGAAGCTCCACGTGTTTCTCAAAAAGCAAACTAAATCATCCTGTCCTGTCCCATCTATGTCCTGCATGTATCCCTTTATCATAAATAAGTTTAGTTTTAGGCCCAAAAGCTTTTGCAAACTCTGGCAAAACCTTGTCTCAGGCATCAGGCATAATCTGGTTCCATTCACCACCACTAGGAAAGGTTTTACATTAGGCTTGGGTGGTGTCTATTTTTTCTTACCTTTATACTGTTCAGACATTTCACCGGGCTGTACAGTTTTGTATTTGAACACAAATTTAAGACGGTGCCTCTATTTAAAAACCTTATCAGAACTGTAGTGGCTAAAACCTTTTGACTCTATGACTTAAACCTTTTGGTTAAAAATGAATTCCACCAGATTTTTTAAAATTCAACTGGTTTGATGTAAAATGTGAGCTTTGGACTTTAAAAATCAATTTGGAAAAGAAAGTTTGAGTCAGGCCGTGTGTGTGTGTGTGTGTGCATCATGACTCACAGCCTACATTTTTAGGTACAGTCATGTGAAACAATAAATACACCCTGTGGAAACTGTTGATTTCTTTAAACAATTCACCCACTGTAATACAGTGCCTACAGATAAAGGTGATTACTCTTGAACAAAACCACAAGGAAAACCATTTTTTTCATCAATTTTTCAACAAAAATATTAACAGATGTAATATTTTTTTTCTATGGAGATCACAATAACAGGTGCTAGGTCCTAGTTGAAAGAGTCATACATTTAAGGGTGTACTTACTTTGTACTTACTTTTTAATGTGATCTTGTTTATCTGAATCGTGTGCCATTAGTTAAAGAATTATCCCACTTGACTGTAGGTGCTGTATACAAAGGGTTAAATGTTTGCTTGTTCAGATGTGTTGAAAAATCAACCATTTTCAATGGGTGTACTTATTTTTTCACATGACTGTAGTAGGGCGATCAGAATAAAGAAAAAATCTCAATCAAAAGTGAGAGAGGAAGAAAGATACGGAGAAACAATATTTAAACCAGTTCTGGGCCACCAGCAGAGGGCACTGCACTGCAACACGTCCCTGCGACCACATGGCGCAGTATCCAGCGGCGCCCACACGGGGGCGCTGTGTGTGACTCAGCGCTGAGCGGAGCGGGGAGAGGAGCAGGAGCAGGCTTTGCGCAGTCAGAGCGCGGAGGAATCTGGAGGATCTGTTTTTTTGGTGCTCCTTCTCGCGCCGCGCCGATGACAAGTCAGTTCCAGCCTCTCTCTCTCTACCTCTCTCTCTCTGGCTGTCTCTCGTTGGGCGGAGGGGCAAAAGGGGAATGTTGCAAGCGGGGGTCCCTGCGGGGGCTGTTTCTTCACCTAGAGTCCTCGCAAATAAGGGCTGGATGGAGAGACGGATAGACGGATAGACGGATGGAGGGATAGAGGGAGTTCAGCTGCAACTTCGCGCTCCACGGCCCCGTTTGGGTGGACTTCTACCAGGCTTCAGGTAAAGTCACCTGCGCGGCTCTCACCTGCGTGCAGGTCAGTGTCCGTGTGTCGTTGCTGTGGAAACGACTTGTTTTGCTCTGTAGCTTGGTCAGGACCCTCCTGTGGACCACATCCTTCATCCCAACCAGGTTCTTCCTGGACCATTTCATGCCGAAAATGAGTTAAGTGGAGTTAGGTGGAGTTAAATGGAGTTAAGTGGAGCTAGGTTGAGTTAAATGGAGTTAAAGGAGTTCTTTACTTGCTGGTGACCCAGGACAGTGTGTGTCTGAGACTGGGTCTTTGCGGGCAAGGTGAGTTTCTCCCTGCCATCAACTGGCCTACAAAGTCCCAGTTTTAGGCCCATGTGACCATCTCTCCTACCTTTTTGCTCTCTCTCCTTCTGTCTCACTCTTTCTCTGTGTCAGTGAGGCTCTCCACTTTATTCTTAGGACTTTGACCTTCATCCTGACGTAGCTTTTTTACAATAGTGTGCTTCTCCTCAAAATATAGATCAAAATAAGTAAGGGATGCACCGATGTGGGATCTGTAGGTCAGTATCTGATCATTTCCAGCTGATGCAAAAATATTTTTAAAAATGCAGAAATTGTGACATTTACCTGCATTAGAAAAATAGAACTTGTATAGATATTTATTTCAATAAGCTTAAAAATGAGGTAAAACAAGAAAAATGAAAATATTTTAGCGCAGTCACCCAAACATTCTGCTCTTCTAAAGCTCCAGAAATGCATGATCACATATCGGCCTGAAATATCGCTCACAGCTAAACATCTCTACCATACTCACTGTATTATATTCAGCACATATCTGTCCCATACATACACACACACTCGCAAAATAAAATAATGTGTACATTTAAACTTTATTTTTATATAAAATGTATTATATATATAGTATGTTAAAAATAAATAAATAATAAAGGGTTCAGTAAAGTTCAAAAGTCTGAGGCCTCTGAGTTTATAGGTTATAAAATATAGAACATAAATCCATAAAATATACGTGAAAGTTCTTTATTGTTATGCAAAATATTATATCTAATAAAAATAGAAAATATTAAACCTATTCATAAATAAATAATAAATGGTAATTTTATTTTTAAAAATGGTATAGTAACTTTGAAAATCTGCAAAAGGCTGTTAATGAACAGATTAATTTTTTTAGTGATAAAACCTGAAAAATTAAAGATATATAATTTGAAAATTTCAATTGAAATTCTGCCTTTTACTATGATTTAGCAGAAAAAACCACTTAACATACAGTATTGGACCATAATAATAATAATAACCATAACAGTGAGTAAAATAAAAGGAAAATGTGAAATAACGCTGATCATCTGTTTTAGTGAAAATATATGCCATTACTGTACATTAACTACAGCAGTGCTACACTATAGTATATGTGTGTGTGTGTGTGTGTGTGTTTTTAAAGGATCTTAACATTTTTAATGGTTATTTTCCATTTTTTACAGCATGCCTTAATATTTTTATTTAATTTCTAATAGTAATAGTAGTTTTACATTTTGTCAGGGAACTAAAAGTAGTTAGAAATGTTTTAAAAATATAAAGGCCCAGTTTATTTTTTACAGTATGGACGTTTAAATGGGTTGGCACTGTGAAACTAGCACTGATCCTCAGATGGGCAGGAATAGCACACACCAAAGATTCCTTACTCAAGCTCTCTCCAGTTTCGAGCAATGCAATTATTCTACTGAGTTTGACTTAAGGCAATTTTATAAAAACTGCTCCAATCTGACAGACAGTGGTGGCATAACTGTATATCTGAGCTTGTTTGTTGCTGTAAGAGTGTAACCTTAGAGCAGAAAGGTGTAGAAGAGTGTGTAGTGTTCAGCAGAGTGTAGCTGTGTTCAGTAAAATGCAGCAGAATTCTTCCAGAGTGGGAAATGTTTCTAGCACTAGTTTAAACTGAAGTAGATTTGGGACACAGCCCATGTTAAGGCCTTGCAACAGGAAAGGTCAGTGTGTGTTCCAGTCTCCTCCCTTTCACTGAAGTGTGCGTTCAAACGACTTTTAGGTGAAGCTGATCTGCTCATCAGAGGCTTCTGCACAAACTTATGGAGTCATGTTGGCATTAAAGCTAAAGGGCAACACCAGAAACTCAGAAATTCATGCAGATATTTCACACATTATGCCCAGACTGTCTGATAAAGTGTCTGATCAGATCATCTGTGGCAACAAACAATTAAACCGAATAATTCAAAATAGAAGACTTTTCACTGGTGGTCTCTTGGACCTATGTCCTTGGCTCTTATAGGACATAAATCACAGTAATTCAGAAGATATACATTTTATTTATAGCACATATACAGTAAAGTGCAAAAGTCTGAGGCTCCTGAGGGATTCAATATGAAAGCTGTTTTTCGGAGCAGTGAAGTGTTCAATGTGAGAATAAAGGCAGTAAATAACATTAATACAGTAAACGGTGATGTGCATGTGTGTGTCCTGGTGGACGCCCAGTATTAGTTTTAGTTTCCAACAAATCGCTGCTTTGGGCTCAATCAGTCCTTCATTAGATGAAATCAGGTGCTGATGGAACTTCACACCATGTAGTGGCTGAAGGCATGCAGGAGAAATCTGGAGCCAAACCTGTGTTTTCTAACCAGTTCACACACCAGCAACTATGGTTTACACACAGCAGCTCATCTGGATCTGCTTTACTGTTAGTTTACATTGATTCTAATGTTCACTAATGTTTAGACACTCACTGCTCAGATAAACACCTCACAGGGGCCTCTTACTCACCGCACAGGACATTTAGTATGTAAAAATGATAGAAAAATAATAAAAGATAATAAAAGTTAAGTTTATAACCTGAATTTTATTAGAATACAATTTTATTTAAAAATATAAAAATAATGAATCATATTATCGGTGTAACAATTTTAGTTAAGTGCAAAATTTTAGACATTTTAACATCTCTTGTTCTTTTAACAGTATCTGGTGATGTCTAATGGCAGCACTCAGGCTGACCTGGACTCCCAAGCCCTCCAGATCCATAGGAGAGTTAAAAAAAACCCTAAGACTTCCTTTTACGGAGACCACAGAGTGGTCAATCACACAGAGCTGATCAGGCTGAACAGGATAGAGACTGTGAAGTGTTTCCTCTTAAAAGTTCAAAGTTCATATGTTGTTGATTTCTGTGTAAATCTAGGTAACACACAGAGAACAAACACATTTTTTCTGCATATTTTAGTGCACGATTTCTGTTTACTTGAGTTTAGTTTGTTGAGGCTAAAGATAAAATATAAAATGCTTGTGACTTTTACATAGACCATACTTTATATATGATTTATATGTGTCTGTAGAGGACGTGAGCTTATTAACACATAGAAAATTACGTCATTTGGCTGGACAAGGCCATCTGAACACCAATCAGCCATAACATTAACACCACTGACAGGTAAGGTGAACAACACTGACTATCTAGCTATTTCATTACAATGGCACCTGTTAGGGGGGTAGGATATATGATGCAGCAGGTGAACAGTCAGTTCTTGAAATTGATGTGCTGGAAGCAGAAGAAATAGGTGATCGTAAGGTTCAGAGCCACTTTGACAAGGGTATTATTGTTATGTCTAGACGACCAGAGAATTTCCAAAACAGCAGGTCTTGTATAGTGTTCCAGGTGTGTGTAGTTGGTACCTACCAAAAGTGATCCAGGTAAAGACAACAGTGATAGAGTCATGGGCTCCCAAGGGTCATGGGCACCCAAGAAGTACTTATGCATGTGGGGAGTGAAGGCTAGACTGTCTGGTCTGATCCCACAGAAGAGCTACTGTGGTTTAAAAAGTGATGCTGACTGATAGAAAGGGGTCAGAACACACAGTGCACCACAGTCAGAGCTCTATCAGCAGCATGAGGGACCTACTCAGTATTAGTCAGGTGTTCATAATGTTTTGGCTGATTGGTGTGTGTGTGTGTGTGTGTGTGTGTATATAAAGAGAGAGAGAAAGAGAGAGAGAGAGAGAGAAAGAGAGAGAGAGAGAGTACAGGAAGCTGAAAATGTGTCAATATTGATTAATACTTTTTATCAGTAGTATAAATAGTGCATTATTATATCAGTACATATTTAAACATAATATTTTATCATAGAAATAAAATGTTAATGTTTATAAGGTAAATTAATAGTTTTTTAGAGTTTACACACACGTCCGTCACAGAAACCCTCATCAACAAACTGTTGTCTTTATCTGTCAGTCTGACTTCATCTCAAATAAATATTGTTTTTCTCTTTTTCAACGTAATTTTTAAAATATGTTTTAATAGCTGGAGTTATTTCGTAAACTGCAGCTGCAGCAGAAGAGCTGTGTGTGTTTGTGTGTGTGTGTGTGTGTGTGTGTGTGGCTGCAGCAGTAGACGCAGTAACATTTGCAACTCGGGGGCGGCGTGATTAGTAGAAGTGAGGGATTGTGGGATATCTGTGGATATCTGACTCCGTGATGTGAAACAGTTGTCCCGGCCACACGGCTGCCAAGTGCCTCTCCAAGGAATTGTGTATTGTTTTGGGCCAGCGGTGCTCACTCGTCACTCACAAACGCTTCCACCCAGAACAAGCCATTCCGGAGCCTTTACTCAAAGCTGCAGATACAAATCAATTCTGAAAACGTCTCACACTCATCACACTCCGCAACACACAAAACTCTTCCCAGACTCCTCCTCAAACTGTGCCACTGACAACGATGGCAATAGCACGATGAAGGTGGAAGCTGCCACAGATAATTTTTGGGCCACGATATGATATTATTGCAATCCTTCCACGTAAAAGCACTCTGCTAAAACCCACAGAAGAAAAAAAGGAAGTAAAAGCACTTTGCTTCAAACTTAATCTGTATTTTAATGAGTTTATTTTTGTGATTTGACAATATTTACATATATTGAAAAATTTTAGCCTTTCATCTATAATTTTTTAACTGTTCTGTAAACGTCTGACACTAACCATTCTGTACATTGATACAGTAGTTACTGAATAATTCATATTAATCATGTGGATACTGAATGCAAATTAAGTGGAAACTGAACAGTTCATAGTGGATATGGCCTAATTTATAGTGGTTATAGAAACTGAATAATTTGTAGTATATACTGAATAAAGTGATAGTAAATAATATATAATTCATGGTAGAAACTAAATAATATGTAGTGTATAGTATACACTACATATTATTTAGTTTCTACTATGAATTATTCATTATTTACTATCACTTTATACAGTATACACTGTAGAAAAGAAAACATTTTCAGTAGTGTTAATGACCAGCATTTTATAAATATACATAAACTTAGAATTTGATGTTGCAACACACTCAACAAAAGTTTTTAATCACACTCAACTTTTTAATAGTTTTGGAACTGAGGGAACGTAGTAGTAGTAGAAGTATTTTGCAACTGGAAATTTTGTCCATTCTTGCTTGATATAAGATTCTACATTTTCAACAGGAAATTTGGACTGACAGCAGGCCAGTAAAGCACATGCAATCTGTCTGTGAATCCATGCTGTTGTAGCCCCTTGCAGAATGTGGCACTGTCTTGCTGAAATTAACATGGACATCCCAGAAAGAGGCGTTGCCTTGATGGCAACATGTGTCTCTCTAAAATCCCAATATAGCGTCAGAGTTAATGGTACCTTCACATACATGCAACCCACCCATGTGGGCACTGATGCTGCTAACAATCTTGATGTACGGTTTCCACTTTGCATAATACAGTTTAAATTTGCATTACTTAATGCAGTGATGGACTGTGTTAAGTGGCAATAGTTTTCTCCCAAGCCCAGGTGGCTATATCTGTCACAGTAACATGATGGTTTCTTAGTCAGTGTCACCTCAAGGCTTGAAGATCATGCACATTCAACAGTGGTTTCTGGTCTTGCCCTTTATGCACTGAGATGGCTTTGAATTCTCTGAATCTTTTAACAATATTATGTACTGTAGATGCTGAAAGACCTAAACACTCTGCAATCTTATGTTGAGTAATGTTACTTTTGAACTCAATTCTCACACCAGTTTTGGCATAAAGGGGTAAGCCATCCTTGCTGATTCTTTGATGGACACTACTTTGAGGGCAGTGGTGGCCTAGTGGTTAGGACGCTGCCTTTGGGACCTGAAGGTTGCAGGTTTGAGTCCTGGCCCGGGCACTACTGAGATACCCTTGAGCAAGGTACCGTCCCACTACACTGCTCCCTGGGCGCTGTTGATAGCTGCCCGCAGCTCCATGTGTGCACGTGTGATGGATTAAATTCATTTCGTTATGGTGCTTGAGTGTGTTCACAATCACTTTCACTCAGTTTTATACCCAGTCATGATCCCTCACCTGCTACCAGTTAGCCTGTTTAATGTGGAGTCTTCCAAACTGGTGTTACTTAAGTATTCTGTGCAATTTTCAATCTTATTTTACCACTTTTGTTGAGTGTGTTGCAGCATCAAATTCTAAATGTGTGTGTATACATACAAAATACAGCATTTTGGTTTGTTTGTCTGTTCAACAGAAGCTTGACCAGTCAGAATCACAACCCTGACCTACTTTAGTTGAACAAAATTCAACAAAAACGTCAAATAAAATCAGTTTTCCCACAGTATGACACTTCCTCAAAGATGTTGGAACAATTTATAAAAGCTTTAAAACCGTCTCAGACATGATTCAAATTATAAAGGCAGTATTTGCTTCACCAGAAGTAAATCGAAAGGAAAAGGCTGACAGGGATGAAAAGGGCACCATATATCACCTGCACTGTTTTTCGACTCGGTTTTATATGTTGAACACCACAGTCCATGGTCCAAGCTGTGTGAGATGTAAAAACATGACCTGTATTTGTTTTATTCCTCCTGACAAACCAGTATTAGAGCTGCCTGTACCGAGAGGAACTCCAGGATTAGTTTCCTTTCTTTAAACTCCTTCAGTCCTGAACGCAGATCAGTAACTGCAGGAACTTCGTGACATTTAACGTCTTAAAGTCTGTTCTGAATAATTCAGAGTGTGTTCAGTTAAGAGCTGGGTAGTATGAGGATTCAGCTGAATTTCAGTAATGGTAACAATTGCCCATGTTGTGGGACAGAATTGATACAATAGTAGAATTTTTATTATGCAAATTTAAATGAATTAGACCTTCAATTATAAAATTTTAAAAAATGAATATTTTATCCCCATTTACTATTAAGAAGTACTCTTAAAATAAATATTGTAAGCCATTAATAAGTCCTTGAGTTCTTTGGAGGGAGGGGGACTCACAGGGATGGCAATGTATCTAATAATTTAGTTGTCTACAGTTTCACCCACTACCTAGGACCAAACACACAATACCAGCAACACTGGCAGGGTGAAGGTGAGCATTTGCTTCCTCCAATTCACTGGCTGGCAAGCAATATATTGAATAATGGGGAAGAGGGAGTACCAATTGTGCTCCCAGCAACAGAATTTGCATTGGGAAAATTGGCATTTGAACAGGGATGCCTAAACTTTTGCATACAACAGTAAGCATTAAAATGGGTAAACAGAATAAAGCAGTTTTTATTCATGTAAGCTTGAATTTGGGGAAGAATAAAGCACCAACAAAACCGAAGGGAGTACATAGCTCTTTTAATTTATATTCCGAAACGTTATGGTCCTCATGGCACGTTAAATGAGCTGGAGGGAAGAGACAGGGGCTGAGGAGGCCTTTTGGAAACACACAGAAACAGGGGGAATGAGGGGCGTTTTTTATGATGATTGTAAATTCTGTATTATATTACACTATTATTGTTGTTATTTATTACAAAACTCACTCATGTTTTTCACCTCAGCAGCTGTGAACTACAGCCCAGTCCGGTGGTGCAGGAGCTCTTTTAGTAAAACGACTCTCAGGGTAGATCTCCAGGTTTGCTCTGTTTACCTTCTCAGCAGGAGCTTAACCAAAGCCCTGACCTGCATAACCTGGGCTGAACCGATTCCTACAGTCTTACAGCGTGAAAGAGCGATCATCACTAAAGATGGCAGGATTATGTCTATGGTATGGGTATGGGGGCCGATATCAGCAGGAAAAGCTTGACGGCATATCAGAGAGAAGAAAAAATCCAGCCATGTAACAGATCTGTCCTGAAATAGCACACACTCACACTCACTCCCTGCTCCCACGCCCAGTCACCGAGTCGCTGTATTGCTGTCACAAGCCACCTTAAGAGCATAACGTAGTTCTGAGGAATAAATGTATTGACATCAGCTGCATCAGTTTTCCAAAAAAACATAAATGCCAATAATTATGATAAATATATATTTTAGATTAATTTATCTTATATTTACCTGGTTTTTGTTGTATTGCTCTGCCTTACTCCACCGATTACCGCTGAGCTAATATGTTTTAGGGGGAATTTATCGGTCAGTTTATTCTTAAATGGCACTGATTGTGATTGGTCCAGATGTAAGTGTACATGGATTGGTCCAGACCAAAGTGTTCAGGGATTGGTCCAGACATATGTGTAAAGGGGTTGGTGCAGATGTAAGTGTACAATTACGTCCAGACAGAAATTGGTTCAGAAGAAAGTGTACAGGGATTGGTCCAAATGAAAGTGTATAGGGATTGGTCCAGACGTAAGTGTATGGGAATTTGTTCAGATGAAAGTGTACAGGGACTGGTCCAGATGAAAGTCATTGGGGACTGGTCCAGACGTAAGTGCACAGTGATAGGTCCAGATGTTAAATGTACAGCGATTGGTCCAGATGTGTACAGGTGATTACAACTTCCATTTAAACAATCTGTATGAAATAATAACCATGTAAACAGCAGCTCATGACATTAGAAAATGGGATGAAAGTGAAGTTCAGGCTTTATTGAGCCGATATGCGACAAAGTAAATACAAAGATTGCTGCTCCATGTTCTTGAATGCTTTCATTATACCAATATTCTGCCAGGTTATAGTGCTGCTTTAGTGTTCCTAATGGCAGTTTGAATGCAAATGGAAAAGAGCCCCTGCTTGAGCCAGTCAGCTCAAATAAAGCTCCAGTTTGGTTGAACTTCACCTCACCTTGTCATTTTTCACTGTATTGCTACAACACACTGTGTTTTAACACACACAGTTCATGACTACAGTGAAGGCCAGGACGGTCATTCTTTTTGCCTCTTCTTTTAAACACTGACTAGGTCATGCAGGAGAACTGGGCTTTTCTTTAAAAATAAATGTAAGACTGAGGAGCAGCACAGTGATTGGTTGTTGTAGATGAACTGATTTGCATTTTTGCCACAGAGCATGGGATGAGATTTCAGTACAGAGTGTCAGATGCTGGTCACATGTAGTGAGGACTTGTAATGGATTTTTAGATGCTGGTCTAAGATAAATCGATTCAAACAGGCTTATTTTAAAGTGCAGTCATGTTTTTTAAAAACTGGCACCAGTCAATTTAAGGAGAAGAAACATTTCCTCATGCTGTCTAAAACAAGACTCAACTTCCTCATTGTGATGTAATTGCAAGTGCAACACAGTATGTGAGTGAGCTGACCTGTTGATGTGGTGGGGAACATTGGTTATTAATATTAGTTAGTATTATTCTGCCCTGTTCACTGTAGCATGGTGACATCATTAAAAAAAGAGGCTTTAAATGCAGAGCTAAAGTCATTACATTTGTAGGAATTATAGGAAAAAAATATATCAAAATATCTAAAATGTCTTTTAAATGATATATGATGTGCTGAATTGTGATTAATATGACAAAGGAAGCTAAAATGTGTTATTTTGACCTATCAGGCTGGCCTTAAGCTGGAATTTAACATTGCTTTAAGTTCTGTTAATGCAAAAACATTAATGTGGATCAGTCATGTATAAGTATTCTGTCATTTGTCAGAACCTTAAAACCTCTTACGTTTTTATTATTTGGAAATTATCTTGTCATATTAAGGTGCTTTAAAGTGTAACATTTTTTCTAAAACCCCCATAATTCAGTGTTTTAGATGAAAAATTGATGTTAAATGGTTTAAATTGGGATTTCTTTACAGTGGTGGTAAATGGAACCAGAGGTTACATCTCCAACACAAATAGAGCCATTATATTTCCTCTCCAAAATCCCCCAGTGATGCTTCACATGTCTCTGAGGGTTTCTGTGGAATGTTAATGATAAAATAGTGAATCTGAACTAAATCACTTTGGGGGACTTTTTTTGCCTCACAACGCCCTGCATGTACCCCACCATGAATGGGTTTAGTTTTAGGCTCAAAAGCTTCTCCAAACTCTGATAAAATAATGCCTCAGGCATCATGCAGTGTCTTCATCACCACTACGTGTATGGGAGCTTGTAGAGAAACCAGACGTCTGGTTCCATTTGCAACTTTGTTTGTCTTTACCACATAATTATAAAAAAATGTTATAGTTCAGTTCAAGTCAACAAAACACGTCTTGTTTTTTGGTGAGGCATGTTTGCAGCGCTGCAGCACAGTCCATATGTTGTGGACGGTGCCGTGACCAAGGCAGCAAGAAAAGTGAGGGACTTTTAGGGGCAGCTGTGTTCTGCTAACCCAGTCATAATGCCCCTGAAAATCCTTATTGCTCTTGCAATGCTCAGCAGTGACCCGTCCGGCTGGACAGAGGCAGGCCTGGACGCCACGGTGGTTCTTCAGTGGTCATGGCTTCGCTCCCAAATGTATTTTTATACACTTTCCCATAGAACTCGTATCTGCAGGCAGAGTGCTGTAGTAAGTCTATATTCTTTGAGTGTAACAGGATCTGACTGAGGAACTAAATATGTTTCCCATGTGCTGGAAAAGCCGGAGCCAAGCCTGTCTGACTAAAAAGGCCCGTCTTCTGCTTCTTCTTCTGCTTCTTCCTCTACTCTTGAGCCAGTGATTCATCTCCTCACATTTTGGATATCTGAGCTTGTTACTCATGTCCAAGTATGTGTGTGTATGTCAGGAGTTTGGAGTGTGAATGGGGGAATACCGGGCCGATCACACTGTTACATCCTCAAGGGCTCTGCCCTCAGGCTATTCTTAAGAGGGGGAGAGAGAGAGAGAAAGAGAGAGAGAGAGAGAAAGGAAACATTGGGTGGGAAGAGTGAGAGAAAAGTGAAGGAAAGAAAGAAAAGAAAAGAAAAAAGAAAGAAAAAAGCAACAGAGGGAGCGAAAGAGAGATAAGTGAATGAGGGAGAAGAGAGAAACAAAAAGAGTGAGAGTCTTTTAGTAAGCATAAAGAAGGAGATGATAGGTGAGAGAGAAAGGGAGAAAAGAGAAAGATCATGAGAGAAAGAAGGAAAGAGAGAAATGAGGAAAAAGAGAGGAGGAAGACAAAATAGAAAAAGTGATAAGTAGAAAGAGAGAGAGCCAAAGACAGAGTAAGAGAGGGAGAAAGGGGAGAAAGAATAGAAAAAATGAAACGGGTTGAAAAAAGTAAGAGAAAAAGAGCAAAAGAGAGTGAGAGTTTTTTTTTTTTCTCTGTTGTTTGTTTGTTGTTGATTTGTCATTAATGTGCCTCTGTAACATTCACACCAATTAAGCACTGGAGAGAGAGAGAGAGAGAGAGAGAGAGAGAGAGAGAGAGAGAGAGAGAGAGAGAGAGAGAGAGAGAGAGAGAGAGAGACTGGGCGAGACAAACAGGCATAGAGAGACATTAGAAAAAACGATAAAGAGCCACAGATGACTCAGGCTCATGCACTTCTCTATGGATAGAGAGAGGGAGGGAGGGAGGAATGACTCATCGAAGCATGTGGAATCTCATGCAGCTATCACACATCCCTCGCTTCCTTAATATTGTTTTTGCCCACTGGAGATGACTGAGGTTCAAAACTTTAAGCCTTCTTCAAACATGAACCCACAAGATTCCTCGCTAATAAACTCCTGCTAACAGGTTAGCTACCAGCAGACAAGCTATTACAAGCAGACTAGCTAGCAAATAACAGATTAGATAGCTACTAACAGGCTAGTTAGCTAACAGCAGGCTATTTAGCTACTTACAGACTGGCTAGCTACTGACAGACTAGTTAGCTAATAACAAACTAGTTAACTACAAATAGACTGGCTATTACCAGCAGACTAACTAGCTACTAAGAGACTAATTAGCTACAAACTGACTAGTTAGTTAGAAAGAGACTAATAAAAAAGTGTGCAAGTGAGCCCCACTCGACAAAATGTTTTGTTTATCTCAATTTACAAACATTTTCACCAACTTCCCCTACATTGAACAAAAAGTTTACAAGAGAAGAAGAAAAACTTTATGTTAAAGATAATGTCACATGAATTTGTTTTAGGTCATTTCTGAGCATTTCTATTGGTCTGTCATTATACATTTAATTAACCCCATTAAAGTCTCGTTCACTCACTAGATCTTACGATCCATATATGGAAGTTAAGCTAAGAAAAACAACCTGTTCTCAGTTCACTGTTTTTGTGATGTCATGAAAATCAATACATGTACATATATCAACCAATCTAGTCTAGAGAAGTTTAGGCCTGCCCACTGACGCTGAAGTTAGAAGGAGAGTTTCAGTCTGTACTACTTTTTGAATGAGGCACATCAGAGGGCAGCCAATCAGAACAGCACTCCTTTACATGCAAGTCCTAAAGACACAGTAAAAGAATGCGCCTCTTTGTAAAATGGTCATGTAGACATGAATTAGGACTGTTTTTGGTACAAAACCCCCATAAAAACATGAGTGGGGACAAAAATAAAATACAAGAATCACTTTTGTTATAGGCCCTACATTAAATAGCAACTGGTTATATCTGTTTAAGAGACTGACTTCATATTTGGCAAACATGTTTTTTTTAAACTAAACTGTAAAAAGTTCAGGGGTATAAATGATTTTGTGACAGAATTTGTCTTTGAACATGTGGCAGAGTGTCTGCAAACTGGACGGAGAACTGAAATAGTCTATTTACATAAGAGTTAGAACATTATATTCTACACATAAGCTTTATTCAAACACTGGAGGCAGTCTCTCAGATGCAGATTAGCTTATTTTTCCTTCTGGGTTTGGCTCAGTGTTACGCTACCAGGCTTTCACTCACTTTGGGGAAATACTTTGGGGTTTTGGGGGTTTTCCACTGTTTTTGGCCTAATTATCACCAGCCTTAATCTGCTATGTTTAAGAATGATTTATTAGCTTCCAGAGCTAAAAAATACCCAGAAGGCTTAAAAGGAATAATTTAGTTCATTTTTTCATCAGACTAAATGTTTAACCCTTAAATACATTGTTGCCAGCACTTGAATCTGACATAAAAATTGTCAGAACATTTTAATGGCAATAACTTATTAAATTATTAATGTGTCTCATATTGAAATTTATAAAATGAAAACACCCCAAAGTTTAGCAACCACTTTAACTTGGATAGAGCTTGTTAAAGGAGAATGTAACCAATTTTTGTAAATAATTCAGTGTAAACAGACTCTTCCAGAGTGGGTTTGGTGTGAAATGGTTCAGACTGGGATTTCTTCACAGTGGTGGTGATCGGAACCAGACGTCTAAAAAGTATATAGTAAATATAGCCATTTTGTTTCCTTTCAGAACCCCCAGTGAAGCTCCACATATCTCTGAGTGTTTCTGTGGAATGGTGATGATGGTAAAATAGTGAAACTAAACTAAATCACTGTGGGGGATTATTTTGCCTCACAATGTCCATGCCTCATGTACTCCTTCACCATGAATGGGTTTAGTTCTAGGCCCAAAGGTTTTTCCAAATTCTAGTAAAAAAATGTTTCAGTCATCAGGCAGCATCTTCATGACCATTTCATGAAAGAACTTTTTGTGAGGGAACTAGACCTCTGGTTCCATTCACCACCACCGTGAACGGTTCTGACTCATACCAAACCCACTCTGAACCACTGTATTTATATCTTAACCATTCAATTAAGCAGAAATGAAAAGAAGAATCTCTAATGAATGATTTAGTTGGATCAGGTGCAGAAAAATGTGCAAGACGGGACCAGATTTCAGAACCACGCTGCAGCTTCCGGACACCCAGCCATTGCCATAACCTTCTTCAGACCTGCACTCCAGCTCCACACCCATAACCGACCAGGAGCGGGGATGCCACCAAATGGAGCGCACCCTACTCAGGAGGAATCTCATGGGGGTTTGTGAGTCATCGGGGGAGTGGGACACACCCTGAGAAACGAGTCGAAACTCCAAACTCCCCTTTGGCTGTGGCCGTTTGGGTGTGGGCCCCAAACACAGCTGCCCTGCTCACACACTCCATGCAGGGAAAAGTGAAGAGTAAACACAACTGACAAAGGCCGGGGTGAAGGAGTGCAGCGCCCCCCC
>JBBPDA010000105.1:215807-250729 GCA_037974385.1 Arnoldichthys spilopterus
GACGCTGCCTTTGGGACCTAAAGGTTGCAGGTTTGAGTCCCGGCCCAGGCACTACTGAGGTACCCTTGAGCAAGGTAGTGTCCCACTACACTGCTCCCTGGGCGCTGTTGGTAGCTGCCTGCTGCTCCGTGCGTGTAATGGGTTAAATGCAGAGGTCACATTTCGTTGTGGTGCTTGAGTGTGTTCACAATGACAAGAGTCACATCTATCTAACCTCTCATTTTCCAACCTTTCTCTCATTATCCATCTATCTGTCTATCTATCTATTATGTCCTCATTGTTAGTACTGTGGACAGTATCTTCACTAGGGTTAGACTAGGGTTCGATTCCCTGATGGGGAGGCTTTTCTTTTTTGGGCATAGAAGTTAGGGACCTGCCCATGTGATCAAAGGGTCACAGGTCCTGGCTCAGGTACCACTTATTAATCTATCTAGCTATTGTCCCAAAACTGTGCGGGTTGTTTATCCTGTACTCTCTAAAATCATCTCTTTTAATCTTTACTATAAAAAAGTCCCCTTACTCAAATCAAACTATAGAATTTTGGTGGAATTTCCCTTTAATTCAAAACTAATACTAAAAATCCAGAGCTCCCCCTGGCATCAGACACATAACAGAGGGTACAGTATTTGCCTGAGTTGGAGCAATCTTGTGTGAAGCCCAGAGGGTGGGAGACACCTGATAGCTGTTAACAGGTAAAAGCCTGCTCAGTCCCGCTACTGCCACAGGCTTCAGGGCTATTAGGAAAAGGCCCCTCAGGTTTGTGCATCACTCACAGAGGCTTCTTTCCAGCCAGCAAAGGCTGCATTTACATGTGACTGTGATGTACACTCCTTCAGAAGAAAAAAAACTGAGCACTTAAATGTGCAAGTTGTGTTTCGAGAGTGAGTCATCGCACCCTGAGGCCTGTTTGCAGAGTCGGCACTGTAAATGACTGAACCAGTCGCAGATCTGAGGGAGTGATACGCATTTCCTTAATCATGAACCTCGCTACGTTCCCCACAGGCTGCTCAGTTTCTACCAAAACAGCACGTCTGATGGCAAGAACTTGTCAGCTCTCCTGCAAGAGAAAAGCAGGTAATGTGTGCAGTAGTACTTAATACAAGATCAGGACCACTGCAGAGCACTTGGTGATGTGCAAAGCTCAGGAACATAGAGCATTTCATTAAAACACAAACATTGCATAGGACAAGGTCAAATACTGTACCATAAAACACTTAGATTATATAAACCTGTACTCATAGAAATTGACCAAAATAACAGGAAATTCCATAATTTATTCCTCCATAATTCAGTATCTGTAAACAGTCCTCTAGAGTGGGTTTGGTGCGAAATGGTTCAGACTGGGATTTCGTTACAGTGGTGGTGAATGGAACCAGATGTCAAATCTTTAACACGAATATAGCACATTTATTTCCTCTCCAAACCCTCAGTAAAAGTCAATGTGTCTGAGTTTTTATACTGATTGTTGATGTTAAAATAGTGAATCTGAACTAAATCACATTGGGGGACTATTTTGCCTCACAACACCCTGCAGATATCCCTTCACCATAAATGGGTTTTAGGCCCAAAAGCTTCTCCAAACTCTAGTACAACAATGTCTGTGGCATCAGGCAGCATCTTCATCACAATCTTCATCTTTCTGTGAGAGCGTTTTAGAGGAACCAGATGTCTGGTTCCATTCATCATCACTGGGGACAGTTATGTGTAAGTTCCTCTAGAACATAGTGTTTAACTTATAGTAAAATTAAGAATGTTTTTTCATTCTTCTACAAAGTTACTACAAACAGCGAGGATAAATTAAACACAAGTAATTTACAAACTGCCACAAGAGAATTGCTGTAAATGTAGTTTACTGTGTTTGTTTCTAGCAGTAAAACCCATATCACTGTACGAGTGGATCTTATGCGCCAGGACAAACAAAAGGGCTTTGTGTCTGAATTTAGAAAGTGGGCCACGGTCTGGTCCCTACTCTGGGGGAACATGCACTTTAGGAGAGAAAACCCATACCCTTGAAAAAGTCTCTGAACAAATGGATTTTACACCAGTCAGTAGAGGAGAGAGGTATAATCAGTAGGTAATTTGATGGAGAGTGAGAGTGATGCCATTCCTTCTTGATTGCAAATTAACCAAAAGCATCCCCCATGTTAACCTGCCTGACTGATGGGAAAATATCAATCAAAACTCTGGTGCATACCCAAGAATTTGTAAAACCCTTCATCAACATTTTTTTTTGTCTACAACCCCACCCACCCACACACAAATCAACAACTTTTTTTTGTCTCCATCCTATCAATATTTTTTTACATAGCCTCCTCCTTGAACAAATTTCAAACATTTCCAGTCTGTCAACAAAATTTTAACACTTCTGCCCTAGTCAACAAAACTGTTATCTCTCCATCCCATTTCAACAAAATTTTGGTCTTTACTGCATCAAGGTTTTGACTCCACCCCCACCAAATTTGTTTGTACAGCCCCGTCAACAAAATCTTTACATTTTTACCCCAGCAGCAAAATTTTTACCCCTCCATCCAGTTTTTATGTCTCCACCCCAAAACATTTTTACGTTTCCAACCAATAAACGACATTTTTACGTCTCCACCACATCAACAAAGTTTGTATGTCTCCACCACTGCTAAATGTTTCTACCTCAATTTTTACACCTCCTCCCCCATATGAACAAAATATTTCACACTTTATCATGGCCAGTTCCCCCCAAGTTTAAACATAAATCATTTCTGGGTGAAATGATGTGAAAATTAACACTGAGCTCAAAAAAGTGCAAAACAAAATCAGCTTCTTAATTTTATTTTTATTATGTAACACATTGCAATCAGCAAATATTTACGACATACATCTGATCAGCATCAGCCCGCAGTCCCCATATCATTTTGCCCACCCGTATGACTCAGTGCAGCATACAGCACCCCACCCAGCTGGAACTGACACACATCTATGATGAGCATCCAATTATATGAGGCTGGGATGAGAGGCTACATGCAGATGAATAAAGAGAGAGAGCGATAGAGAGAGAAAGAGAGATGATGATTCATCACTCCCACATCAAACACACCTAGGCGGTGTATCAAGCCCATCACAGTGACAGGGAATCCCGCCTCAAACTGAACTCCACCTCGGCAAACCTGCCTGAGCCTCAGGGCCGACTCACTTACACACTGCATCGACTCTTTACATATAAAACACATGTTCACACACTGACGGACCGAGTGCAGACACACTGAGTGCAGCTGTGCTCAGTAAAATGCAGCAGAGCTCTTCCAAAGTGGGAAATTGTTCGGATTCAGAAACTTTATTGATCCTGAAGGAAATTGTGAGTTCAAGCTCCCTGTTTAAACTGCCGCAGATTTGGGACACAGCCCAGATTAAGGCATTTGAACAGAAAGGTCAGTGTGTGTTCCAGTCTCCTCCCTTTCACTAAAGAGTTTGTTCAGACGACTCTCAGATGGAGCTGACCTGCTCATCATTCTGCACAAACTTGTCAAGTAGTGCTGGCATTATAGCTGAAGGACAATGTCAGAGAAACTCAGAAATTCATGCAAATATTTCACACATTCTACTTTTCGCTCAGACCCTGTCCAGACGTAGGCGGGTATTTTTGAAAACTGTTAAATAAATAAAAATGTTAAACACTGTGGAAATCATGCCAAAACAACAGGGGGCATGAGGTGGCACAAGCTTACTTTCAAAGTTGTCCCAGCAACCACTGTTCCGAACGGGTCTTGTCTAAAACTATCCAAAACATTGGAGGCGGGCGCTCGGGTGTGACAGTGTCCGTGTTGAAGCACAGTGTGATGCATGTGTCCTTCATAACAGAGGGAAAGTCACTGTGCGTGTGTGTATGAGCTGTAAAATTTCCTAATTGAAAAGACAAAAGTATTTTGTCTGCATGTGTCGCTGCAGAAAATCAATCAGTTACATCAAGGGGAATGAAGTCGCACAGTTTTGACATAAATCTTCGTTTTCCTCACCCAAACGTAAATGAAAAACAGGGTTTTCAAAAATCTTCACTTTGAAAGGGTTTTTTAAAAGTCTATTGTCAGTAAACAAAAACACTGTTTAAGCATGGAACACATGGACAGGGCCTCAGACTGGTCAATAACTTGCCTGATCAGATCATCAGTGATGAAAAACATTGGATTAAATAAGAACAGAAAGAATTTCACTGGTGCTCTCAGACTTTTGCCCCCAGCTATATGTAACATTACTGCCCAGTCAAAACCACCAGCTGCTCTTTACACTGAAGAACATATGTAATCAAGTCAAGTCAATTGGACCAATAGGAACACTTCAAAGGGAATAAAAGTGTTATTTATATTCATGCATTTTCCAGTTTTACTGGAAACCAGGGTATAGGGTTATGGGGAGGATGTTAACATTCCATGGTGGTTTTTTGTCAGCTGGGCGAGGGAGGTGGCAGGTTATGGAGTATATTTTTGTTGAGGGGGGTGATCTGGGGAGTGGTCAAAAGATTTTGTTGACTGAGCTGGGTAGACAAAACCTACCAAAGTTTTAGTAAGTGGGGTAGAAAGCTAGTTTTGCCAAATAAGGAATTATGGCCAAAGAATTGTGAGGAAAGAGAGAGAGAGAGAGAGAGAGAGAGAGGATTTAAAGAAATTTGAACATAAATAATATAAAGAAAGAAAGAAAAAGAAGAAAAAGAGAGATAAAGTAGAAAGGAAAGAGAGAGTGAGGATAAGAGATCGTTAAAGAGGGAAAAGAGAAAAGAGAATAAAAAAGAAAATGGGGGAAAAAGGAGAGAGAGAGAGAGAGAGAGAGAGAGAGAGAGAGAGACCTTGCTGGTGAGTCAGTGTCCAGTCTCTGTAAGGTCAGGGCACTGAAGAGAGACTGGCAACTGCTTTGCTGCTGCTGTCTGGGGCAGTTAGTGTGTGTGAGAGAGACAAAGAGACCGAGAAACAGCAATGAGCAATAAAATGACACTGCAGTACAAACCTTTATCTAATTAAGAATCTTGAAGAATAGGATCTTACTGAATTAAAGTCTATTCCTGGTCTGTGGGCGACACAGTGTTGCATCATACTGACCCATATTCTCAGCTGCATCAGCCTCAATACATCAGACATCAGGTCATTCGCTGGTGAGTGAAGATCAAACAGTGAGGAGATCAGGAAAATTTCACCCCTATATATCAGCAGTGCTCCTCCTCAGGCCTTACCCACACGTACACTGATGTTTTTTAAACAGCATTTCCTACGCATATTGACCTTTCGTTCGAACGCAAATGGCCTTTCACGTCACTAAAATCTTTTGGAAAACAGGTAGAGAGGCGGCAAAAAATAAAAAATAAAACCTATCAATAGCTCCCAACTACATGCAATCATCCTACAACATGGGCTAAGTCCGAATTGCTGAATGAAGCTTTCTTTCCTATCTGCTTATGTCTTTTCCTGCATTCTTCCTGTTTTTAGCCTTTGATAGAATATTCAGTAGCAGAGGTAGAGGGTATTGTACTATATGCCCTAAAATTTCATTGACTATTATTGCCACTTTAATGCTAAATAACATCTCATTTCACTCATCACATCTGTTTGAAGAAGCCAACAGTGCCTTTTCCAAGAGTGAATTTCATCCCTAGTTAATGAGTTACATGAGAGACTGACATAACTGTGGCAGACATGCCCTGACAGCACCACTTTTAAGGTGAGAATTGAATTTAAGTTTCCTGAAAACCTTTATTGAAATCTGAGACTGCGTTTCCTCAGTTTAGCCTAATACAAACTAATAGGTTGTTATAGATAAATGTTTTGCTGAATTTGGGGCAGTCTTGGTTAATGGTGTAATTCAGGTCGGGTTAGGACAGAATTCTGAAGGGTTCGGGTTGAGTTCAGAAGCAAAATCTACGCTATGTGCCAGGCCTGGTCAGACAGACAGGAAATTCCTCAGCTGTGTTCAAGTTTGGACCAAAATGTCCAGCCTGATTAAAGCTCAAGCGTAATGTGATGTTGGACTTCATAAAAACATTGAAAAATGGCGCTCACCTCGTGTGATGTACTTTTTTTTTTTTTTTTAATTCATATATTATACAAGGATATAACATAATATTACGATTCTTTGTTGGTGCGTTTTGTATAGGAGTTTCTGTAGCCATCTTGGCAACGCTGAGTTCCTTTCCTATTTCTGCAAGAACCAGATCTCACGCCTTCTTGTGGACTTCAGAAGCAATGTTATCAGAGTAAATGTATGTACTAAAATAAACATTTATTAAATACATTTTTACATTTAATAATATTTAATAAATAAATACTAAATCATGGTGATGCTGTATTAACATAGTACCATGGCAAAAATATTGCTATACTACATCATGTTGATTTTTTCCTCACATGTCCAGCATTAATACAAACTGCAGGCCTAAATTATCACTCACTCACTATAACCAATGTGGAGGTGTTCAGGAAGATTCATCTGAATTCAATTTAACTCATATAGCACTTTCTAAAACTGTCTGGAACCAGCTTCACAGAATCTGGATTCAAGCCAAGGTGGTGGAAGCAAGGATGACCCCTTAAGCTGGAGAAAAAAGCTATAAGGGGAACCCATCCTCCTCTGGTCAACACCAGATAGCAGTAAAGAAAGAAGAAAAAAAGAAACCAAAAAACTTAGTCTTAGTTAATAAAGGTGCATTAGTTAAGGTCTATAATTTTTATGGCTAGGGGGTGGGCAGCATATGGTGAATTCTGAAGACAGATGAGCCCTATTGATGGATGATCTAAGACTTTTTCTAACCCATCACACGTGGAGCAGCGAGCAGCTATCAACAGCGCCTGGGGAGCAGTGTAGCTCAAGGGTACCTCAGTAGTGCCTGAGCTGGGACTCAAACCTACGACCTTCAGGTCTCAAAGGCAGTGTCCTAACCACTAGGCCATCACTGCCCGTGTGGTTTCTGACACTGTATGAGACACTGTTCCAGTTACAAGACTCTTAGATCTGCAGTTTTACACTTTACAGCTTGATAAACAGGCAACTTTTTTCTTTTTAGACCCCGTGTCTGGAGGTAAAAGTTGAAGGGAAGGACTGGAACGGCCTGAGCTCAGGGGACAGAGGCAGACTGGGGCAGATATGTGGGTGAGAGACTAAAGTGCATTACTGCCATTCCCCACTGGTGATGTTTCTCAAACATGGGTGTCAAAACCTCCTTACTCAAGATGCGGTTGAGAAAGAGTCACATGAGGAAGGGGAAGGAGAAAGTAAGCAGGCAGGAGGAGCCATGAATCATGCGTTTACATAACCATTCCTGAACTGTGGTGAAGTATGACTGGCATGTAAGCAATGTGTTATGACGATCAGAACAGGTGATGTAAAGGAAGGTTTGTGTTTAAGTGCAGGTTCCTACGACAGCTTCATGCACTTGACATTAAGGTGAACTTGGGGTGGGTGGGGCCATTCCAAGCATTTTGGGCAGTAGAGGCCTAGTGGTTAAGACATTCCCCTTGGGACCTGAAGGTCGCAGGTTCAAGTCACGGCCCGGGCACCACTGAGGTTCCCCTGAGTAAGGTACCGTCCTGCTACACTGCTCCCCGGGTGCTGTTGATAGCTGCCCGCTGCTCCACGTGTGCACGTGTGATGGGTTAAATACAGAGGTCACATTTCGTTGTGGTGCTTTGAGTGTGTTCACAATGAAAAATAGTCACTTTCACATTTTTCGTAACTAAAACAGACATTTAAATGAGATGTGTTGTGTTTGGACAATAAAAATTTAAATTTGCTTATTATAAAGCATATAGGTCTGGCGCTAATATCTGAGCAGCCAAACAGCATTGAAATTTCTTAATTACTGGCTATATGAACACCTATGACCTCCTAACGACACCTCTACCAATATGATGTATGAACATGGTTTTGTAAAAACTGAGGGGCTGATTATTTTCTAAATATGGCTAAAACAGCAGGATAAACTGGCTAAAAATGCTAAAACGCTCCCCCGCGATTATATTTTCCAATGGCTTTGCTGCGGAACTGCTATATAAGGTTAAAGAATGTGGCATCACTTCCTAGTGTGTGAAAAAAAATGTGTTATGCATGAATGAATGCGTTATGCATGAATCAATGTGTTAGCTTGATGCTAATGCAACACATGAATTCCAATATAGGTGCTATTGGAAAATGTAGTGAGCATAAGGTACTATATTATTATTATTATTATTATTATTATTATTATTATTATTATTATAGCATGAGGAGCTCTGAGACATGTAGGAGAGAGATAGAATAGAATAGAAGCTGGGGAGAACAGAAAGCTACACATTGAAAGGTGCCAGCTGAGGTGGTTAGGGTACCTTACAAGGATGCCTCCTGGGCGCCTCCCTGTGGAGATGTTCTGGGCATGACCAACTGGGAGGAGACTGCAGGGCACACCCAAGACACAATGGCATGATTACGGGCTCTGTTTTAACCATCTAATACAAAGCATGAAGCACAAAGCGTAACTGACATTCATGGTTTAATAATACGCCACTGACTTGTACATGGTTTTTGTTGGCCAATGTCAGTTTACTGCCTTAAAATAGCAATGTGCTAACAACACGTCCAGCCATGCCTTATTTAGAAAGCACCACACCTACAAGCAGGAAGCACGCGCAAAATCATCTGTTATTTTGAAATAGTGTATAAGTATAATAGCGTGAAAGGGACGATATTAAACTAGCAAAAACACTAGGCATTGCACTTTTCACTGGTGCAAAATAGGGCCCTAAATGTTTCAGCTAGCCTGGGAACACCTTGGGATCCCCCAGGAGGAACTGTGGCTGGGATGAGAGATATTATTGGTATTATTACCATTATTAAGAATGCCGAAACACAGTATGTACGACATGGCCTCTCATGGCTTATTTTTAGTGTATTGCAATTCTGCTGCAATAAATAAATGATAAACCTGTTTTTAATCAGCATTTATCTTCTCACTGGAAAATTCAAATGATACTTACATTCCCAGGCTTATTATATCCTCAGGCTTATTCTTCAGAAATCACATGCAAACTTGCTGAGTCATTCTTAAGTTACAGGAGTTAGGAGTGCAACCATGGACCCAGCACTGGTCTGGCTGGTTAAGGGATTAAGACATTTGAATGACAAACATTTGTTAAACGGCAAATTAAGCCAATGCGAACAGTCAAGATCATTTTAGACACTTCCCACCAATTGCACACACTGATGCAGGGATGCAGTGTTTGGGTTTGTTGGTGTTTTGTTGGAGAATGTAGGGGATTTAGGGGAGTATGAGGTAGCCAGGCTGGAATGCCAGGGCTGTCTGCTAATGCAGGCCTCATTCCATTCGTTTATTCATTCGGCTCAGGGAAAACACACGTCATCACTGAGCGTTTCAAACCACATAACCCTTTTGTCTTAACACTTTGAACCCTTGCCCAAAATCTGTCCATCTGTCCACCTACACTGAAATAGATTTGAGAGCTGAAAGTTATTCAACATTTAAAATTTTTTTTAAAACAAATATTTCTGTTTACCATCGGTTCTTTGTTTACACGTGGTCTCCATCATAGAGGGAGTTCACGATTTAACCTGAAAAGGGCAGCCGTCCACCTACATGGTCGACCCAGAACGATTTTGACAGAAAGCTCAAAAAGAAGTAAAGTCTAGAAGGATTTTTTAAAAATGAGGAACAGTCAGAACATAGGCAAATCTCACGTATCTCTCCAATGTTCTGCTTATTACCAGCGGAATAGTAAATCCTCGTCAGAACAGTCAGTGGACCTTGCAGGACCCACAATTACACTGTAAGTGATGTGTCAGAATGAACTTATATTTTCCTAACCAACAGTACTACAGCTCACCATGTTACATCGCTAACGTTGCTCACTAGAGAATTCGTAGTCGTATCAGTACTGTTCAAGAAGTTCATCTTGAGAAAATCTAGAGGAAATAAATGATAAATTATAAAAATAAATTGTAAAGCTGCATGAATGGTGCTGCTCCCTAGAAATCACTATAATCTACTAATGATTGCTTTCTTCTCTCTTTTGTGCTGTTAACACTTTAGTATAACTTGACAAAACATCACAGGAAATTGTGTAGATATTACGGTATCAAGATGCTAATGAAGTTATTATATATATATATGTTTTTAAATGCATTTAACTGGAAAATGCCTAAATCTCTCTTTAAATTTTTAGGCCAGATTAATTAATTAGACAGATTAATCAGTTATTTGCTGATTTATTTGCATGAATAATCGACCATTAACAGTCACCTTTTGCAGCTGTAATATATACAAAAGGCATTTTCCCATTCTATAATGTAATAAAACAATAAAAGTCATATCGCCCCCTACACTTCCTGTAGTGTATTACAGTCTGTCAGAACAACTGTGTGGATCTTTTGATGCTATAGAGCATTATAAAGTAATGCTCTATGGCAAGGGTGTCCTGCACAGTTTAGTGATTTCCCTGCTCCAATACACCTGTTTCAACTTACCTGCTAAGTGGCGTTTGAGGAGGGGAAGTAATAAGTAGTGCTGGACACCGGCCCTCCAGGTCCGGAGTTTGACACCCCTGGTCTATGGAGTAAATGCAACTAAATGACTAAAACTAAAAGCAAACTTTTCTACCTTTAAATCTTTCCTTCCTCTTTTTCACAATCATTGCCCAAGATCAACCTCACAAAGATACAAGCATCTCTCCATCTCACCATCTCTGTCACACTCCTTCCCTCTCTCCCTCTCGGCCCCGAGCCAGGCGTAACAGATTTGGAGGAGGTGCTGGTTCTATTTCCCGGCTATTTTCTCCCCGTCAATAAATGAGACAGAAACACGAGCCCACTTGAGAGATGGAAGGTCCGGACCCAGGGCCTGAACTCCATTTCTCAAGGCTCTTTTATGGCCACGAGGGATCTTGAAATGTGAGCCTCACGATGGGCAGATCAGAGCAAAAGCCAGACAGAACTAAAGCTCTGCTTGGCATTCACAGTGGATCAGAGATAACCTGAAGAGCCTACAACTTGATGGTCTCAGAGGATAATGAAATAATGAAAAAAATAGAAGACTAGCTTTGCCATTTACGTAAAAGCTACAAGAACTGACAGACATCATAGGGAATGTCGGGGTAGATATGACAAATTTTTTCATTTAAATGTGCTCTATTATGTTCGTATGACCCACACAATCATTCTGACACACTGTAATACACTATAGGAAGTGTAAGTGGCGATATGGCATTGTTTCATTTAAAAAGTGCTCTTATAATGCATACATATTATAAGCATTAGGGGCGGGGGTGGTCCATTAGTTCCTGCTCAAATGAAGACTTTAATAAGTCCTTCTGTAGAGGTGAGAAGAGCCTCTTCAACTGAGGGTGAGAATATAACCTATGACCACATGTACATGAAAGGGACGTCCCACGAAAGAAAGAAAGAGAGAAGAAAAAAAGAAAGAAAGGAGAATGAAGAGAATAAAATGGGCTGCTCTGGCTCCAAGCGCAAACCCGCTCATGCACTTTTTTATTGTCTGAATTTATTTTAAATGTTTTTGCAAATGCATTTTACTTTAATCACTCTTCTTTCTTGTATTCTGATTGTATTGCTTATTTTTCTTTTTATGCTTATTTTATTACTGAAAAGCACACTGAACGTCCTCAGTGTATGATAATGTGCTGTATAAGTAAACTTGCCCTGCCCATAATTCTTTATAATGTTCATATAATCCACATGCCAGTTCTGACAAACTGTAATACACAACAGGAAGTGTAGGGGGCAATATGACTGTTTCATTTAAAAAGCAGTCAATAATTCAGAGTCACGGGGTCATTCGGGTATGTGTTTTATTAAAAAAAAAGCTTTATAATGAGATATAATATTCATATGATCCATGTGATCTTTCTAAGAGACGTAACACATAGAATGAAATAAAGAAATCAAGAAATCGTAAAAGGGCAATGGATTTTTTTTCTTCAAAACTGGGACACTCCAGTAGTTCAAAGCTCCCTGAATTTATATAAGAGATCCATGGCTAGGAGTCCAGGATGGCATACTTGTCCCCCCACCCTTTACTCAGCATGGGCTCACCAATACCGGCATCTGACATGAGAGAATTAATGGTAAGCAATCTCGTGTTGAGCTGTTCATTAAAAAAAATTATGCTAGGACATTTGTGAACTGGATGACTACACTGGGGAGAAAAAAAAATCTGTCACTACATTAGCTGGAGGCAAGACTACAATGTAACTGAGCAGGAATGTGGTTTTACTTCTAAATGGTTGTTCTGCACTCACACTAAAGAGCAAAAGAGGCTGGCTAATTCTGGGACAACTTTATAAGGGACATGTTAGCCTGTCCTAAAATGGCTCATGTCTTCAGGTGGAGGTTTAACCCATTTTCAGCTTTGGTGAAACTGATGATCATACACCTCGCCATTTGCTAAGTGTTTGCAAATGAGAATAGCAATAACGGTAATGTGGCAAACAAGTAATTTTTCACTAATTAGCATGGATGCCTAAACAATCACACCCTCCTCAGAACGTGTGGATGTGTTCAGTCATTTCTAACAGAATCGCTCATGTGGTTTATGACACACTGTTGTCTCCAAACATGCACTAAATCTCACCTTCAGGATGGATGGTGCTACTGTTTTTAGCTATGTGTTGCACTATTTGCTCCCACATTTGGGTTAAGGGGAATTTGATTCCGGGCCAATTTGTCGCTTTAGGTAAGCACTACATGAAAGGCTTGTTCAGCCACTGAGGGACTGCGTGAAACATCTTGCATGGGTTATTGAGAAGCGATCACCCTTTTTCAATGTTTCTCTCATTACTTTCACCCTCTCTCTCGCTCTGATTTATTCTTTCCACTGATAGTGAAGGAGGTCACCCACACCTCTCAGCAGCGCAGCATTAGGAGAGGTGACCTTGCTTTCTCTCTCTCTCTCTCTTTCGTCCTGGATTCTGGGAGGATGCTACGCTACTGGGACTGAGAGAGAGCCAAAAAAGTGTGCCCACACACACACACACACACAGAAAATACATAGCCATTCTCAAAGGCAGGAGGACAACATGGGAGAGAGGATGACTTTCACCTCAATATGCAGAAAGACATGATTCAGAGTAGAGAACAGGATCAAACGTTCAGTGCTTTTTTTATACTCAATACCCAGACTCCTAACCTTTCAGTTCTGTTTCAGCAGGCTATCACTTAAAGCCACGTGGAAACAGGGCCTAACGTGCATAATTTTTGTACTAGTCTGAAAAAAATTCTTTTGCACAATTTGTTCTTATTAGCAATAGGAACTGGAATATCCACACCAACATACACTAGATTATCCAAGGATACCTTAAATCTTTTAAAAAAGTGAGACAATAAATTTTTGTCGTCAATGTTAAAAGGTTTAAAAAGGAAGTACATGCACTGTTGGCACTTCTTTAAGACAACATTCGCACACTAATCCCGGGATATTTTTCGATTTATAGTAAAAGCAAGATATTTATCATTTGTCACTACCTAAATATTTAAATGTGCAGCTGTGCTCAGTAAAATGCAGCAGAACTCTTCCAGAGTGGCAACTATTCCTAGCTCTCTGTTTAAACTGAAGCAGTTTGGGACACTGATCATGTTAAGGTCTTTGAACCAGAAGGTGAGTGTTCCAGTCTCCTCCCTTTCATTAAAGTGAGACTCTCAGGTGGAGCTGATCTGCTCATCAGAGGATTCTGCACAAGTTCTGATTCATTAAATCAGAAGGGTAACACCAGAAACTCAGAAATTCATGCAAAAATTTTCAATCAAACTGTTTGATAAAGTGTCTGATAATATAATCAGTGATAAAAAAAAACAACTTTGTAAACTTTGTATTAAATTAGAAGAAAAGTTCAAAATTGCAGAATTTTCATTGGTGCTCTCAGATGTTTGAACCCCACAGTAGCTCTAACAGATAATATACATATTCCATTGTTTTTTTGCCTATTGACCAATTAAACTGAGCTTGTTCATTTGACTCAGATGGGAAAGTGCCCATTAACATGTATAAATCACACAAGTGAAGAGTTATTCTCTTCTCCTACTATCCTGTACTCTTGCTGGAACATAGCTGAGAGTATTTGCAGCCCGAAACCATAAGTGAGGTCAGGTACTAATGTTTTTGATGATTAGTTCTCCACTCCAGCTCATCCTAAAGGCAGTGGATGGAGCTCCATCACTCCAGAGAGCTCCACAGTCCAGTGCTGGGGGCCTCTATACCCCTCTATCTGAGCATGGTGACTTCACGCTGGTGTGTAGTAGTGTTTGGTGATACCAAGCTTTGTATTGGTATAAGGTTGGAATTGTGGTGCAGTGAAGGGAATCAGGTCACTATGGAAGCTCTAAAATCCCAAAGGAGATCCAGCTTCACCAAATCAGCTAAACGGACTAAACACACTAAAAATGTTCTGTTTTAGCCAGTGGTCTGGAGAATAAGAGCCACAGCCACAACCACACACACACACACCCCTAACTACCTCTGTAATGCATGCCTGAGTGTGTGTATGCATGTGTGGGAGGAACTGTCTTTATCAGGGCTCTTAGTAATGCCAAGAATGAGGATGTGGGGTTCAGTCGAGCGATCAAAGCCAGACATTTCTCCTGAGTATATACACACACAGGTTTATTTTAAAACAGCACCAAAAGATGGGTCATGTGCATTATATATGTAAGTATCTATATTTCATAATTAGAATAACAATCGGTGATGAACTCGTGACCTGTACAGCACCCTCACCCCCCTCAGCACCCCTGGCTCTGGGTAGGATAATTAGTTTTTATTTATTTATTTATCAATCAATCAATCAATAAATTCCTGTATGTAAAATATGTCAAATATACATGACAATATGTCTTTATGGAATACTATTTTTTTTATTGGTTTCTCAACAAAGAGAGAAAAAAGGTCAAATCTGCTTTGTTGACCACAGCCTTCAATTCAATTATTTGCATAAAATGTACATTGTTTTCTTTACATTTTACATATTTTAAAAATGTACTTTTATCCTTTTATTATGATCTTTTGAAGGTTTTGACTAATTATTTTATCTTTGTAAAGCACATTGAATGACCTCTGTGTATATCAAGGCATTATAAACGTGCCTTACAAACACACACCTGCGCAGACACTCAGAGAGCTGAAGTTGTTTATGTGTGTACAAATAAAATGAAGTACATGCACTAGTGCTCCGCTACACTCACTGACAATGGACAATGAACATGCGGATACAGACACACACACAGGTAGAGATACAGAGGCTTGAACAGAGATGTACAGGCAGATGTGTGTAGAGCTGTCTCTAATTTGACTCTTACATTTCTCTGCCTGCGTCCCCCCCCCCTCTGTGTCCAGCAAGAAGAGGTTTCATTATTCAGAACCTTGTCCCAGCCGAGAGAGAGAGAGAGAGAGAGAGAAAGAGAGAGAGAGGAGAGAGAGAGAGAGAGAGAGAGACAGACTGACTCGTGTCTGTGTCTCGGACAAGCCCTGAATCTAAACAGGAGAGTCGAAGCTCAGAGCTACTGAGTCACACCACCCTCTACAGAGTCTGCAGGAGAACTGCAGTCTGCCAGGGAAGAGCGTGCATACACACATTCGCAATAAAACAGTGGGTGCAATATTGATCCTGAATGACTGGAGCAGGGATGGACTACTGACTCTGTCTTGGCTCACCTGGCCTTTTACTAGAGGAACAGAAATGGCTCAAATGACAAAAGGATGATCTGCCGCAGACTCAAAAAGCAGAAACGGGTCTTAGTCATTTCCTTTTTGATCATTTGTCCATATTTCTCAGGCTATAGCATCCATTTTTTTTGCAATCAGAGCAGAATCAATAAGAAACCATGAGTACTGGAAGCAAGTAAGTGCTGTGTATCTGTGCCCAGTTTACGAATGTGTGTTATTTAAGCAAAAGAATGCTGAAGGTCACGTTATCATCACAAATAACATTATGGCTGGTCACAGTGAATTCTTGCAGATGTGAAGTGACTGGTTAGAACCTTTATTACAATATCTTTTATTTTGTTCCTGTTTTTTTCCAAATTGTCTCCAATCCCACCAATTAGCCAGGACTCCCTAAACCACACAATACCACCAACACTGGGAGGCTGGAGGAGAGCATGTGTTTCCTCATAGTTACATGAAGCTCTATCCACATCTTCTCAAACTGCTGCTAACTCAATGGACAGTGTAGCACACCTGGAGGAGAACGTTACTTCACTTATTGTATGCTCACACTGACTCATATCTGAGTGATGGAGGAAGAGGGAGGACCACCAAGCTCATCCAGAAAGAGTGAAGCCAGTTGTGCTTTTGTCAATTCACAAGGCTGGCTGAGTACCAGGGCTTGAACTTGGGACCAGATGAAGAGCCCATTGCTTAGTGCATACGGCACTTGGGAGCCCCAGTATACAAGTTATATATGTCTGTAAAAAGCCTGAACTATTTTTGGTAGATTTGAAGAAATTTTGACTATGAAATTAATGCACAATTTTCTAATCGGTATTCTAATTGATTTGAACATTAATTGCAGTTAGAACACCATCTCCACATGCAATTTTATACTCCATCAGTCCCAGGTCTTATTCAGGGGGTGTCTGAATGTGTGTTTGCAGAAGCTTTGGAGCTCCTCTGTGGATTAGCCCATCATCTAACGTGCTGGCCCATCATCATAGGACATGCTGAAACACTCTGGCCTAGTTGGCTGTGCTTCCTTTTAGGCACAAGCTTGACACGTTACGCCACCGCCGCTACAGCTCCTGCACCAGTTAAGCAATGTCAGAAGAACAGGTCAGAGACCGCTGCCTCTGCCAGGTTATTTCTACATTAGGGTACATTTAAAATTCCCTTTCACCAAAAAACCCAGTTTAACTTGACCCTGGGTTTGTCAGCAGCATGACACTTTATCCCATTAGAAATAATTATATACACTTGTGGGGATCAACTGAATAGTCTTTTTTTGGTTCAGTTTTTCATTGTAAGTTCAGGTACATTGCGCTCATTAAGAAAATATAAGAACAAGGAGAACAAAACAACCTCAGAATGGCCTTTGAAGAGAAGTAGACACTGAATTTTATCCCTTGGTTAACTGTGGTGTCAATTTGATGAGAGTCAGGGATAAACGTTCACGAACTGCTCCGATTCTGAACCATAAAGGGACATTCAAGTCATGGAGTTTGCTCCATTATTGCATCTTGCGGTGTATTTAGCCTGTGCATAGGTGGACAATCGCTTGAGGCCTCAAGAGCCTCATGAATTAGTGTTTTTCTTTTATAATTGATAAAATAATCATTCCTATAACCAAGTCACAGTTACGCTGGTACAATACTCCAACATACCCTTTAGGCTGTGTGCACGTCTGCAGATCATGTGCCAGTGGGCTGTCCCATAAAGGGGTGTATGCATGGCTTTGCCCCCCACTTACATTACAATCTTTTAAAATATTCTAAGAAGAAAAGGAATAAATTCTTTGTTGGAGTCACATCATTACAACATACACATGACTAATAAATGAACCGTTTTATGGAAAGATTTTTTTCTTCCTGGGCCAGTAAAAACATACAAGGGGCCAGTAAAATTGATCTAATGGGCGGAGAAGTGGTGATGGGGGGGCTAGGAGTCAGTGGGGGGGGGGAATGTTATGCTGGACATTGCTGAGGGGGCTCAAATATTTGAGATAATCCACTGCAGATGTAGACGTCAGATAAACGAACAGCCCTTGTGATGTGCATAGAGCTAAAGGTAATAAATGAAAAAACATTTTATTCTCAGGCCCAAACACTCACTCTCAGTGTCACCGCTGAGCTAAGAAGGATCCACCACCAAATAATACCTGACCAGATGCTGACCATTGATGAATGAGGCATAAAGGGGGCTCAGTAAATGATGGACAAACCAATGGACTACCATGCATAACTAAAAGCAATGAATTATTGGAAGTTTCAGATTCCCATTGTTTTACTGTTGCAGATCATTAACACTGTACTGATTCCATCATACTCTTACTGTCTGCTAGGAACTTCACTCTAGCTCAGGTCTCTTTGACCCATTCCACAAAGATAGGCCTATGGTCACTTTTAAAGCACCAGCATTTCTGCAACACATCCAGGAAGACATCAGCACATCAGTGCCTCCGCTCTGGCATATTTGTGATTATCCTGTGACAAGATGGTCACAAGACGATAAAGCCTGCCTCTGTGGCTCACTTGTTAGGTAATCAGATATACATGATGCCTCTTCTCGCTTTCTCTCCCACGCTCTTTGCGCAAAACTTGTTAGTTTTTGTATTTTAGGCCACCGTCACTTGCTCTTTGAATACATGGCACATTCCAAGGTTTTATGCCTGTGTACATGTCAAGGAAAATACTAAACATGGACAGCAAACCAAACCCATAATCTTCTTACTGTGTGGCAACCGTTCTAACCAATGCATACACTAAAGGTCAATTTTGTCAGGTTTTCAGGGGAGAAAAGGTGCATTAAAGTAAGGGTGTCATTACCCCATTATGCAGGCTCATTTTGCATTTATACTTTATGCAAACTTGAGAAAAAAAAGAAAGAAAAAGGTAATGCCAGCTGATCAAACTCAGTGTCTTGGGAGTGTCACTGGGAGTTGGTTATAGCAATAGAGAACTCGCAAGACAAAGGGTTGGGCTCATAAGCCTGTTCTATGTGACTAATGTGACTCCTGACCTTAAAGCAACTCCCCACAAAAGAGGCGGACCATATGAGAGCAAAGCATCACGGCCAACGGGTCCTACCACTCTGGTCAAAAGTCGAATGTTTCATCAGTGACTGTAACAAGCGGTTTCAGTAATAAACATATGTTTAAGTCAATATCTCTGTTCCCATGGAGTTTTTAAGATATGTGAGGTCATCATGTAAAAATGCAGCATGCAGCTTAACTCAAATCATCACGTTCACCTAAATAAGAAATAACCTGGTGACTGCTGCCACCTGGAGGCAGCATGTGGCCAGCACAATGATGCAGCTCATAGAAAGGCTGGTTTGGCTGGAACGCATTCTATTTCCACTAAAATGCATCTCCAAGGAGAGTGGATAGAGATGTCCCAGCATAGAAAACTTCTGGCCCACATATTTTTCATTCTACCTTTCCACATTTATCTTCTCATCTGTTCATTATTTTTATGAAACATAATTGTGCCAAAGTTAAGGCAAAGTTTTTTTAAGATACTTTAATCAGTAATCACACTTGGGTAGGTACCACATCAACTTCACATGACCTTTTAGAGTAGGTGGTTCCAGTCCCGTCCCAAACAAACTTTGGTTTGACCGAAATCCAGAACTAATCGGACCCGACTACCTAGTGTACATAACATTGTCCTGAACAAGTAGTGAGAAGTCTGTAAACAAGTCACTCTTCCCAAACACATACTGGTTTAACACAGGACATCACAATCATGAGAGAACGCCAGCTCTGCTCTTGCTCCATGTTAAACTGCCTAGAACATGTGCACTAGTCCAGAACAGGAGCTTCTTCCAATACTTACTGTCTCACTCCCACCCAGACAGACCGAACCAATGAGCAGTGAAACATTTGTTAGCTTTTTCTCCCCCATTTGAAAAGCAACAGGAAAGAAAATGCTCCAAGTTTACAAAGTCATCACCTAATTCAGACCAGAGCGACCAACTACAGGTGTAGAAATGCCTGACGTTACAATTTGACGACCAAAACATACCTTCTGGTGTAAAACCATGATATTTATGTCCTAGCTCCATTTTAAGGCTGACCAGTTATAAAGCATCTGAACAACTCAAGGAGACAAATTTCCTTTCATTTTCTTTATTTTCTGCACAATGTGCTTCAAAAAGGATGAAAAAATGGTGAAAGTTGAAGTAAGGCCAACTGTTACCCCTCCGACCAAATACGTCAACTTAATTGCTTTATGGGAACAGCAAAACAGCAGAGGAAGGAAAAAGAAAACCCTAACTTCTAATCCACAAACCCAAGAAAGGATTACTTAAAATAACTTAAAACAATAAAATATATTTGTTTTTTTAACAGAACTCACATAAATTAACATTCACACAATCCTCACCAAATCTAAAATGCATATTGATACAGCTGAACTAAAACAAGTTATATGACCTTCATTCCTCTGCATCGATGAACTGGTTAACCACAGATGAGTAGACAAAACGGATCCATTTCAGAGGAGGAACATGTTGTGCGGAGGGGCTGTAGTGGTCCTGGTTTGGGCTGGGGGCTCTGGGAACACCATACAGAGTCATTTCACATACAGCCACATTCAACTCATCATCAGGATCTACAAGAAATCAAGAGAGGGTTGTGGGTAATTTAGTTTATACGAAAAAAATGACATGCATCTCATCTAGTGTGGCGCAGATCTAATTTAAAAAAAAAATCTGTTTCCTCACAGCTGTGAAAACATTATCTGGGTCACACAAAGGGAAAAGAAAAACTCAAGACACCTGCTAATGGGAACACAGCCCATATCCTTATACTCTTGGCCCACTTATAATGTGTGGTTGCAGTTATTATTCATTTTTACCTTTTCTGCATTTTAAGACGGAGCTATTTATGTGAAATCTGAATTTAACATTCCTCACAACTTTACTGTGAAGGGGCAGGGCCGAACTGCTGTAGGCTCAATAAGAGGGTATATATTACGCATTGGTTTTTGTGAGTTCACCAAAAAAATTTTTAATTGGCTGTTTTCAGCTTAACATTCATATATGGACTGTGTGGTCTGGAGAGTGAACAGTGTCTTTCAAACAATGCTTACATACAAAGTCAATATCTTAATTTAAAGAAAGTCAGGAAGAATTATTATTAAGTATTTTTTTTATGCGATGATATGGGTTCTTTAAAATATAATAACACGCTCATCTGAACAATGTGTTTAATCACCAAAATGCATGAAGAACACCAGCTGGGTTTGGCTGATAACGCACAGATTCCTATTAAATTAAGTTCACACTCACCCATTTCTAAAATTCAAGGTAAGCAAGTTTATCATCTATGACTGAATTCCAAAAACAGCAAAAATGATCTAGGGCAGAAGGCAAAATTTGACAGGAAGTCCCAATTTCTCTCTTCTACAATATTTTTTCTTTTTTTTTTTTTAAATATAGTAACTACACAAAGACACAAAAGCTTGATTCTTTGCTAATGTGAAGAGCGTTCTGTGTTTTAGGTATTAACATTACCATATGGCATTTGATTCTTTGTCGCCTCCTTTTGACTTATCCTACGTGAAAATGCTTCAATCTCCTTCTCCCAGTCTTCATCTTCTGGAGGTGGCTGGCACAACACTATGTTGGCTCTAGGCTGGAGTTCTTCTTTGCTTGATTTCTTTCGGTGCTTAAACTTGTTCCACCTGCTCGGAATTCGCCTCTTCTTCTTCACTTCACCGGCAGGTGAACTGAGAGGTGGACTTGAAGGCCGATCAAACTTGGACAAGACTTGAGGCATTGTATTGATTTTCTGCTCTTCAGGAAACCTAAGAGAAAAACAAATTAACTTCATAATTTCGTACCACTCGTACTGTTGTGAGCACCAAATTGTGAAACAGCAGTGGAAATGTTTTTTTTTTTTTTTAAAGACAGTGGGTGCATGTGATATTTTTAATCACCAATTACACAAAATGACTTGCACAATCCTTCAGGTGACCGTACAGCTGCCCATTCAAGCAAGCAAAAATCACTAAATCACCAGAACTATTTGACTAATCCCCATCATGATGAAAGTTTTATATTTTAAGAACAGGTGCAGAAATATTTGTTGTTTTTTTTTTAATATTTTGATATTTATTTGAAAATCTTGACCCATAACTAGAAGATTTCTAGCTGATTTCTTGATTATGCCAATTATCATTACTTTAACAGGCCTCTATATCTCTATTTTCACTAAAGCGAACCAGCTACAAAAAACATATTCAGTACAGAAGTAATGCAATAAAATCATAAGTTGGCACCGATAATTCACTCCTGAAGCTTATTAAAGGGAGGAACTAACAGACTCTTCATCGCAAAGCTACGATTTGTGAGCAAGCTAACGTCGAGATATGTTTGTCTTGAGGTAATAATTGTACTGTGCTCAATGCATATTCAACAATAAATAGAATTACTAATCCATGCACAACTTAGGAAGAATTTAACTCAACTTTAGCGCTTTACAACCGAAATCAAACCACTAAACTGCGTCTACAGCAGATTAGCGATTAGCCGGCAGCTAACATTACGTAGATTCCAAGATTTTCTAATTAAAAATTTTTTTTTTGGGGGGGGGGCACCATTATGGGACAACGTTATTTTTGCTGTTGGTTTTTAGTTTAGCTTAATAAATTAAACCCCCACTCCCCAATAAATGTAAAATACCCTAATTTTTACGAGGCTACCGCCTCTTGCATTCTGGCGCCTGGACATTTAAGGTGGATCAGAAATTTAAAACGAGAAGCTGACCTCGTTTACAAATCGGGAGTCTTCCATTTACAGAAAAGTTATTTTAAGATTACAGATGTAAGTTTACATCGTCAGTTTCTTATTTGAATTTCCATTCCAGCTTAAATACTGCCCCAAAAATATTATTTAGCTAACAAAACAACTTTCTTAACAACTAAGGTGGTTCATCAACCTCAGACTGTTACACGGATCATTCTCATAAGTCATACTGTTTTTAAAGTCCCTACTGTGTTTGTTTTGTACGTCAATATGTGCAGTCTGATCATGAGGAGCATTAACCTACCTGCTTACTTTGTGTGGAATCGGAAACTAATTCCTCCTTATGCCTCTTCTACTCCACACTTCTTTCCTGACCCAAAATACAGTGCAAGTTCTTCCGAAAATGCATATTCCTTGTTGTATGGAGAAGTTAATCATTTACAGAGCTAAAGCCTGAACGTGTCTGCCGCTGTATATCTCAACCTCTGAAAGAAGTGATGTTCAATTTAACAGCCTTAATTGACTGTGGGATCTGATTGGTTCAGCGCCTGCACGTGACATCCAAGCGCGTCACATGGTGCTTTTACTGTTTTATTAAGGTGCAAGAAGAACAGGCTATTTCTGAATATGTGCACAGCAAATATTCTAAGTATTATTTTTCGGACGTTCGTGTGTCATTTGTCGCAGATGGTAATAAAATGTGCTAGATCATTTACATAAAGAAAAATGTCATTGTTATGTGTGAGTATACACAGATGGGGCAGTGGTGCTGTAATGGTTAGAAAGTTGCCCCTGTGACCTGTAGGACATTGGGTCAAATCCCAGACCGGTGAGCAGGGTACTGTCCCCAAGCTGCCCACTGCTTAAATGCAGGTCACATTTCGTGTTTATGGTGATAATCACTCACTCACATAAAAATAAAAGACTATTGTATCTATTACACAGGTTTCTCCCATATCTCATACTGCCCACCTTGGGAGGTGTTTCACCCTTGTGCTTACAGTGCCTCCCAGGGTGTGCAGAAGGCTGTAATGTAGAAGACACCTAGAACATCGGGAGAAATCCTGTGTACACATAATTTGTATGTCCTAGGTGCTGCTGTAGTGTAATCTGTAGAGAACGGTTAGTAGCTCTTTAAAAAAATTGTGTGCAGTGAATCATCTGGCAGTGATAGCTAATAATTTTATATATTCAACAAATGCAAAGACACATGAGAACATTTTAGAGTTTATTGCAGAATTTCCAGCCAGGTCTGTCCAGTTACACGCTGCTAATCTCTAACATGCTAAAGTCGACATGTTTATGTCCTAGGACTGTGCAGCAAACAGCAGCATTTACACAGACTGAAATTAGGAACCAAAGAGACATTGAGAAAACATGTAACAATACTCCAGGTTACATTAATAAATTAAGACGGCTCTTCTCGGAGCAAAATCAGAGGCTTGCTGCATTTAAAACGATGCTGCATATGAAATGCCATCACAACATCCATACAAACGTACAAACGTCTGAGAAGTGTCCCTTTTCTCAAAGCTAAAATGACCAAAAAACAAAAAATCATTGTCAAAGGACTGGATAGTGATGAGGCTGTGACATCATTAGCAAGACCACAAGAGCCTGGCTAGCAAAGCATTAGCAAGAGGGTTAGCAAAAGCAACACATCTGAATGTGCCCTGGCAATCTGGACCTGCTGCTGTGGAGCTTATGAATTTGAAAAGCCAAGCGTTTTCGTTACTGCTATTTCTACAGCATTTCACACCCCCAGTTTCAGTGATGTTAGCCATGTTCTCCAGTTGCTTGATCAGCCAGACTTGATCAGGTGCATGGCCTGAAAATGAAAGGAAGGTTTGTGGACAGCTGAATTGGTTTCAATACAGCAGTTCCAGTGTGCTAGCTTGCTAGCATCCAGGCTGTAGCAATGCAGCTTCTGTCACATTAGTGGAGGACACTGACCAGCCAGAACATTAAACCCACCTGCCTAATATTGTGTTCGTTCCCCTCATGCTGCTGAAGCAGCTCTGCCTGTGGTGCACTGTGTGTTCTGATCCCTTTATATCAGAGCCAGCATTCACTTTTGGTGCTACAGTATCTCTTCTGTGGTATCAGACCAGATGGGAATCCATTGGCCAGTTCACCTTTGGATCACTTTTGGTAGGCACTAACTATTGCTTACCAGGAGCCCCACCCCAGATGCTCTGGCCCAGTTGTCCATCCATTACAGTTGGCCCTCAGACCTATTTTTCTTGCTTCTAACATGGCTTCAAGAACTGACAGTTCACTTGCTGCCTAATATCTCCCATCCCTTGACAGGAGCCACTGTAACCAGTTACCTTACCTGCCAGTGGTCTTAAGGTTACACTGTGACTGATCAGTGTGATAATGCCTTTGACTTCATCTCTATTAGACGTGTAACCTTATTAACACACATAAAGCCCCGATACAGGGAGTTAAAAGTGTACAAAAGACTAGAAAATCAATGTAAAAGTGATGAGTGGCACATAGTATAGAAAAAAGTGGCTAATCCTGTACAGTATTTACAGTTTTTTTGTAGAGATTGCACTGAAATGTATGTAATTTAAGAAGGTGTGAGAAAGCTGAACTGCCAGCCAGTGCGCAACTAAATAATCAATAGGTCTACTGGTGCTGTTGTTAAATGAAAAGGCACAAATACTCAAAGGAAAAGTTTAAAAAAGGTCCTAAAAAGCAGTGCAAAGGGAAAGGAACAAGCTTAGTGGATGTGAATGTTTTCATTTATACTGGTGGATTGTGTCTAAAAACTGATGAAACTAGAATTGACCTTGTAATTCCATAAACCAGCAAACAAAAAGTGACCCAGCCACTATGGTGCATTACAAATTATGCTTAATTTTACATCACCCAAGATGGACCGATATACATAAAAAAAAAAAGATTTCACTCATTTATATTGCTTTGAATTATGAGAAAAATGATCAAATTAAATATTTGCGAACGTTGAGGATGAAAACAAATAAAATGTAAAAAACCCTGAAAATGGCCAGGCAGTTTGGAACAGCAGCTTATAATTTGTCCTATACCCTGTTAAAGCTAACCCTCTACATTACAGCTCACTAGAGGCGGGAGGAAAAAAGATACATAGTATCGTAATATTTTATGGCACAATATTGTACCGATACAGTGGTGCCAAGCATCGATAATTAATTATTTAAAGTCATCTGAGTTTAAAAAAAATGTATTTCATAGACTTTTGTCAGTACATACATTTACTCTGATAACGTTGCTTCTGACGTCCACAAGATGGCGCATGACCTAATTCTTCTCCTGCGGCAAATAGAAATGAAGTCAAGTCAACACGGCGGGTGCAGAGACTCCTGTACATGACATGTTTAAAGTCGAAGGATTGCAATAATGTTGTGCTGTGGCACAAATATCGCGATACTATCATATCGTCTCCCCTGCAGCTTATTGGAATATTCCAGCATTTTCAGTCTGTAGCATAAGCTTGATTACCACAGAATATAACTTTTACAGTGAACAACCTTCATTCAGCAAGTGCCCATTAATTTCTATTACACAATAAGCAGGTTTAAAATTATTGCTTGTGGTATTTAACCACACATGAGGTGAAGTACATGAACAATTGTGAAGTATCCCTTTAAAAAAAGACCTTACAAATGACAGTATATGAAGACGTGAAGGCCAGTGGAATACCACACATTCACAGTTGTAAATGAACATTCAAATGCTGCCATGTTATCCACCTGCGTTCACTCCAGTGGCTTTAAACTCCGTACACAGCAAAACATACTTTCCTTTTCTATCTTTCTCTCTCCGACTTATTCCTCGCCTACACGGGGCCTCATTTCCGCACACCTTCAAAGAAAGAACACACCCATATTCCCCTCTGATCGACTTGCTTTTCACCAAAACTGATCACCACCCACATGTGATCGCCATAATCAGTGGGATAGAGCCCTAATGGGAAATCTATAGGGAAGAGAAGAGCGGGTTTTGTGTACTGTAAAAAATAATTTTAACGAAAACAACTTAACTTTTTCATGACCCACTGCACATATTTGCAAGTGGGTCCCCTACTCCAGTCATAGAGGGCTGGTGTTTAGTGATTTTCCTGTTCAGACACACCTGGTTTAACTCACCAGTTCATTGTCATGTTTAGTGTGTGTGTTTGTGGGGTGGAACTACCAAACTGTGCTGGACACCAACCCTCCAGGAGCAAATTTGGGGACTCTTGCTGGGCCACATCCATTGTTACACTTCCTCACACAGTGCCGTAATGCCCTTCCAGTGACAATTCCCACAGTTGTATAAAGCAGCAGTGATGAAGTACGTCTGGCAGAGGTGAGCCAGAAGGTAAAAATCCACCCCAGGATTTTGCCTGGATACATCCCATCAGTTTAAGCAGATAGGCCAGGCAGTTGGAACAAAATCCTGGGCAGAATTTTTACTCTCTAGACTCAGATTCCCCACCTCTGATGTCCTGGGAAAGTGCATGAAGATTTCCAGTGTGTCCTGAAGTCTCACAATATAAAGTCAAGGAAGAACCAAAGTCCAATTCACAGCATGAAGTTCCAATCCGCCTCTACACCAGCAGGGGGAGCTGTGCATTCAGTCTTAGCTTCAAATTGTGCTCATGCTCCAGCTGGCCATTAGGTTTTAATTTCCAGGATGGACGGGTTGTGGTCCAGGATAGATAATATAATCTTATCCATGTACTGCCTGAGACGCAAGTTTATCTCCTCTTGTTCCTTCAGGGCCTCCATTAACTGTGGAAATAAAGATAAACGCTGCAGAAAAGTGTGTCTATTAAATATTTAAAAATGTGTGTAATAATTAATAACTGCTTTCACAGCCACTGATACTGTATATTTAGTGGACAACCCAATCCCAAAAGTGTGACTTTTAACACATTTGCATAATAAATTAATTTGAAATTAGTAGCAATCTTTTTTTTGGACAAAAACTGAGGTGTGTGCTAATTGTGTTAAATGGGATTTTTCAGCATTCTGTAAAGCTTGCCCAACCTAGCAACAGTAGCTATAAAAAAGACCATATTTATGGGTGAAGCAACTTCTGTGTAACTTCTGTGTTAAGCCGAAAGAAAAACCTGTTTCTATTGAAAACCCTCACTTTAGGCTCAAATTATCCAGCTTTGCTGAGAAATCCTGCTAACGTATCTGCATAATTAACTGCTTAAGGTCAATTATAGAAGAGTGGGTTTGGTGCAAAACACCCTGTTCTTACCCAGTCACAGTGGTGGTGAAGGGAAACCAGACGTCTGGTTCCTCTAAAAGCTCCCTTACAGAAAAGTTTACAAAGATGCTGCCTGGTGCCTGAGACATTATTTTATCAGAGCTTGGAGAAGCTTTTGGCCTAAAACTAAACCTGTTCATGGTGGAGGGGCACATGCAGGGTGTTGTGAAGCAAAATAGTCCCCAAAGTGATTTAGTTTAGATTCACTATTCTACCATCATCACCATTCCATAGAAACACTCAGAGACTTCACTGGGGGGTTTGGAGAGGAAATAAAATGTCTGTGTTGGAGACATGATGTCTTGTTCCATTCACCACCACTGTAAAAAAATCCCAGTCTAAACCATTTCACATTGAACCCACACTGGATGAATCCACTTACAAACATTGAACCGTGGGTCACTTTTGAAAAATCTGTGCACTTCCCCATTAAACTGTACCTGGTCTCGGGAAGCGTTGTCAATTTCTGCTGCGAGTGACTGTGCTTTAGTCTGCGTGGCAAACAGGTTCTTAGCTTCGTGCAGACTCAGACTGAGAATCTGGCCATTCAGCTCTTCATTCTGCTCCCGCAACTTCTGATTCTCCTGCACAGGAAAGGACATAAGAACACAGTCAAAAATGACTGATCTGAACTGTTTTACATGGCTGATCTGAGATGAGTTCTTCTGTCTAGCTTCTTTTGTCTAGGTTAAAAACTACAATAATATGTAAAAAAGTATCTCCAAAATGGAAACCGCAAAAGTGATCTTTACTGGAGGGTGGGAGCTGCCACAGAGGCAACAAGCCAATACTATCAAGATATTTGGGCTATGATACGAAATTGCAATTCTTCCACAGTGTTATATATGTTATAGTCTCTGCAGCCGCCTTTTGACTCTGACTTCTCTTTTAATTTCCACAAGAGAAGAACAGGGTCTTGCACCATTTTGTGGCAACGCTATCAGAGTAGATGTGTGAACTAAAAATAAAAGTCTTTAAAAAAATTTTTTTAAATAATAAAATAAATTAAACAAAAGTATACTGATACTTGGCTCCACTGTATTGATATAATATTGTGCTGCAAAATATATTATACTGTATTTTAATAGTAGACTGTATGGATTTTTTCCTCCCACCTTTAATTAACTTCTAATGTAAGTGAATGTAAAGAATTATTTTTAAATAAGGCCTTTCGGAGTGTTTCGTTTGGTCTGTTCATAATGAAAGTTTTGGTAAAAAGGTGGCTATTCAAATGATGCTGCAAAATAATGCAGAAACTGAGATGCATGTACATTTTTAAAGTATATGTAAATGTTTAAATAACTAGGTAATTAATTATGCATTTACAGAATTAGTTAAAAGATGGAGCACAGATGACGGCAATAAACGCTGCTGTGCTGTGTTTGCTGTTTTGGTTGTGTTGGAGATACTTGTTTGAAAGAGTGACAACGACATATTAATAGCATAGGGATGGAAAAAATGGCATTTTCAGTGAATGTTCAACATGACAGCATAATCTGCACCTCCCAGAAGAAAATGGGCTACAGTCTTCGGCAAGGTGAAGGAGTTTCTGATAAAGCGGCCAGTGTAAATTGAATTAGAGTTTAAAAAGTAAAGAACCTCATACTTAAAAGGTCCTGATGGGAATTCAATCTTAATCTGAAAATAAAAGCGTATTAAAGTTAAATGTTATACGGCCGAGGTGACCAATGAGACAGGAATGGAGAAAAAATTAGGGGGAAAAAAAAAAAAGAGATGAATTGTGAGTGGAGGGGTCAGCATGAATGATACAGTAAGTGCACAAAGCTAAATTAGATTGGCCAATACTTGAACAATGAAGCTCCTGAGATCTCCATAGACGACATACATCCAAACACAACTGAACATTAAGTCATTAAAGTCATTAAAACGGCCCATATTCCACATTGTCATCATTCTTTTTTAACCCTGCAGTGCATTATAACACGTCTTATTTTATGTGCCAAATACAGTCATAACTCATTTTTACAGGACCCGTTTCAGCCTATTCTTTGCAGTGTTTTCGCTAGTAACATCAAAATCTCACCTGCCACGCCAAAACCTCTTTCTGTCATTCCAATAACTATGTATCTGTCTATCTTATCTGTCTGTTCTCACCCACTCCCATGTGTGCGACAAAAAACAAAACCTGCTGATGCCCCGCCCCCAGTGTACACACACAAAAAACAAAACAACAACAACAACAACAAAAACCCACCCACACTCCCCCTCATGTTGTGCCCACCTCACCACCATATGCCCTTATACCAACCCTGGTGATCACACTGCTTAGAATTAAACAGTCTGTGTTACTGCTCCTTTAAGACCTATCTATGCAAATGAGCAACTTTCTGATTGGCTATCCTGCAAGTGTACATTATTCGAAAAGCAGTCAGATAAGAAACACGTCTCATAACTTTGACCAGGCTAAACTGCTGTATATGTAAATATGTGTCCTTGCTCATGGCTGTGATGTCACAACCATGATCAAGTCAAGACAGGTTTTTGCTATATTGTAGGACCTTGAGAGTGAAACGTATTCGTTTCGTAAACGTTTCGAGACTCCTACAGCTTGAGGCTCTAATTTTCACAGTCCGATTCAGCGCCCCCTGGAGGCACTCAGCAGAGTTATTAGTCTTAAATGACGAGTTATTTAGAAGGCACCAGAATAAGGCATTACCGCCAGACAGTGGCAGAGCCGTGTGCTAACACACACTCGCTGATGAAGATCAGGGTGAATGTCCTGTGAAAAACAACGCTGCGCACACACACAGACACAAACGCAAACACATCCACACACAGAAAGAACAGCCAGAAAGATTCTTTGTCAGGGTTTGAATAAACCTCCCCAGCACATCTTTTTAAATGGTGTGTCTTGTGCAGGCCTGCAGCTAAACACTGGACCCTGTCTAAAGGTCTTTCCACACACAGTGTGACATGAATAAACAAAGAAAAGGTGCAAAGAAATTTCATTTAGGAGCTGAAAATCTATCCTGGCCACTTTCGAACCTAGACAGGTTCGACAGGTGAGACACATGGACTGGTAAGACAGCCTCACCTGTTTGACTAGTCCAGGTGTCTTCCTTGTCTTACCAGCCCGGGTGTCTCTTCTGTCTGACCTTTCCAGATGTTTCACCTTTCAGTCTTGTCCAGATGACTTGTGTCTGATCAGTCCAGGTGTTTGACCTGTCTGGCCTTTGCCTGTGACCTCCCCCTGTCTGATGCTGATATTTGTGTTTCTCTCCGTTTTTGTTGTTTCCCACCTGTTTGAGTCGCTTGACCTCCTGCTCCAGCTCGCTCTCACGTGTGCGTGTGCTTATTTCTGAGAGGCTGGTTGAAGAGCTCCGCCCCCGCCCCACACGTTCCGCATCCAGTTTAAACACCTGCAGGTGCTCCAGTTCCCGCCGAAGGTCCTCTATCAGCTACACACACAGCAGGAGAGATCAGATGGCACAATCTGAGTTCAGTTCTAAAGGTCACTCTGCCTATCCACATTTGTCCATATGCACACACTTTTAAACAGACACCTATTCTAGATGGTCAGTTTGCTTCTTTAGTAGTACCTATGAGGCTTTGGGCTGTCCAGTGCAGATGCCACACACCTGTCTGTCCAGTGCAGGCACCACACACCTGTCTGTCCAGTGCAGGCGCCACACACCTGCCTGTCCAGTGTCTGTACAGTCTGTCTTTATTTTCAATATTCAATATAATGTTTATTCTTGTGTTCATAATTCAATGTAGATTTTTGTAAAAAATAATGTATATTTATATAATAATAATTTTAGTCTCATGATCAAAACTGAATATTATAAAAATAAATATAAACTTTGACATGTGCACAGGCAAGGACCAAAGCACAAGGACCAACAATTTAACCTAAATAATTGGCTCAGCAGTGCTGCTGAGGGCTGTGGAGGTGAGGGGAGTGAGTCTAAGTGCTTTTGTGAAGGAAGAGAGCTTAAGCTCCACTGCAGTGTATGTCTTGGGCCCTCTGGTGTACTGGTACATAAAACAGACACTAGGTGGAGCTATCTGACCTCCTGCATGGCTTCTTTCTCTCTCTGGTAGTCGTTCCGGTTCTGCCTCAGCTTGTCCATCATCTTCCTGTAGAGGTCCATCTCGTCCTTCAGGCGAAGGCTGGTGTCCTCAAGCTTATCCGTCATACGTTGCTTCTCCTGCGCACATAGGCATAGGCACACACATACACACACACACACACACACACACACACAATATAAGAAAAGTTGGGCAAAAAAAACTTTCCAAGCCTTTGACTATAGGCTCCCAGGCGCACTGGAGCCAAGTCATCCTTAATCTAATAAAACGCTGCAGCTCTCAGGTTTTTGTGTGCAACACTACACAGTCCTTATTCAAGGTTTAGTTTATATCATCTTAGTGATACAACAGAGCACACAAAAACCAGAGGCGAAGACCCGCATTAGAAATGCGATCACAACACCTTCATAATCATAGCTACAACACAACACAAACACACAAGAATACAGCATCATTAGCATGGGCTGTCCATCTGCACCACTACAGTACTAAACAATGCAGCTGTGGGAGAATTGAGTCCATGCTGTGTTCCTATTGATTTGTTGGTAGATGGAGGTCATAGCAGCGATAAATTTCTGACAAGCAAAATTTTGTCCCAGGTCATCTCTGGTACAGAGAATGTGATCCTTGACCCTCTGTCAGTCTACAAAACAGGATGTTGTAGTTTTGTGACTTTCAGAATTTATTAGTACTTCAACACAAACACATTTGTTCATGAGTTGATTAGTAAAACTAATCTGCACTAATTTAACTGTTATTTTTTTTGCTGTGTTAAAAAGTTTGATATTTGAAAATGATTTCTTTATTATAAACCTTCCCATTCATGGTGGTCTTTAACCCCGCCCACCACAAACTTCAGGTGCTGAGCAATCTGTAGTTTCAGACTAGCATTCACGATGAGGCTGAAAATGCTGTTCAAGCTCCTAGATGAACAGAGTTAGGCAAGAGAAACTGCACTAGTGCAGGAAACTGCACAGAGGACAAGTGATCGGTGCTCACACATGGCATCTACCAACACCTAGAAACTGCCCAGTTGGGCTTTGCCACCAATAGCATGGCTATTGGGGACCTGATCAACATGCCCTAATCCAAAAACTGTCCCTGATCACTGTTCTCCTCCTCAACCTTATTCTGGCATCTCTGTGCCACTTTCTTATGGGCCAAAGGGCATCGTATTTGTTTGGTGTCTGATGTTCACCTCTTAAAAGCACCCTGTTAATGTATCAGCAGCTTTCGAGTGTGGACACGAGCGCACACACACACACACACACACACACAGACACACCTCATCTAGCTTCTCTGTCTGAGACTTTAGCCTGTTCACATTCAGTAGCATCTGTGCATTCTCCACTTCCAGCTGCTGGACCCTGCGGACAGAACACACACACTTAACTCAAAAAGGACACACGCTCCAAGCACAAAGCAGGGTTCAATAGTTGGTAGTTTGCCACTTGTGGCATCAGAATGAAGACCAATAAAGACTAAAAGTATATCCTTTCCAAACTGAAATGCAATCCCTGCTAAGTGTGTGTGTGTGTGTGTGTGTGTGTGTGTGTTTACCGGTTGGTGAGCAGCTCTATTTGTGTGTCTTTGTCTCTCTCCAGTTTGCTGAACGCCTCCCGGTGTCTACGGAGCTCCGTCTCCATCATCAGCTCCGCTCGAGCCTCCTGCTCCTTCAGCAGCTCCTCTAGTTCATGGACCCTAAACACACACACACATTGCTGCACAATTTTTTTAACATCAAATAAATTAAAAACCTTTACAAAAGGTTTAAGGGGAAATAAATAAATAAATAAATAAATAAATACAACAACAAATAAATAAAATGATACAGTGTCTGCATGTGTATATACGTACCTGTGCACAAGTTGTGTATTCTCCTGTTTGAGTTTGGATTTCACATCCCCGTTCGTTAGACACTCATTCTCCAACTCACACAGCTTCTTCTCCAGCTGACTCACCTGGGAAGGTAGCAAAAAAAACAACAACAACATAGCTTTCAATTAAAGTGGTTGGTTTGTTGGTTGGTAGGTTAGAATGTCAGGGGGCCGGACGGACAGACGGACTGACTCTTTGTAATACACATTTGTGACACATTTACATATATTTACCTATTAAGACTACATCAGGTTAGCCCTGCCCACTCACACTGAAGTTATAAGTAGTGTTGCACATCAAACCAATTCTGTTTTATTGGACCTCTGGCAAAATAATAAATAAAAAACAATAGAGGCGGGGTAAGAGATTTTGGTGATGTCACAAACGCTGATTCTCAACTGTTGGTTTGAGAAATACGACTCAGCTACTCCAAGTAGAGGAAATAAAGTTCAGCTGTGTCTCCTCATTTAGAATTAAGAGTGTTAGTTCAGTTTTCTTGCTGTCAGTGCTTGCGATCTGAGGCTGCAACAGTCTCCACTTAAACAAAAGTACCCGCAGACAGTGACTTTAGTAACAGCCTGCCTTAAATTAGTCTCATTACATAATCTAGAAGTGCAGACAAGATAACTTCATTAAGCAGATTGGATTAAACAGGTTAGTTTGCATCAGTCTGTGTGTGTGTGCGTATTTGTGTGTGCGCATGTGTTACCTTCTCAGAGATGTCAGTGTCAGAGGAGTCGATGCTGTCTCTAAACAGATCCTCCGTACTGCCGTTACTGCTGCTGAGATTACTGTGGTGGAGGAGCTGCCTGTTACACACACACACACACGTTCATTTATATAATGTGTATATGAAGAGAGCAGTGGAGAGGGGGAGAAAGAGAGAGAGAGAGGGCAACAAAGAGAAACAGTAAGAAAAAAAAGATGAATGAGGAATGGAGAAAGCAAGAAGGAGAGAGGAAAGAGAACAGACTGAAGAAATAAAGGGGGTGACGGAGAGAATGAGAGCGAGTGAGCAAGTGAGAGTAAGAAATACATACTGCATCAAATCCTGAACAGGACACTGACCCACTAACGTCTGCAGATCACAACCAAACAAAGATGCATTTATCAAAAGAACTACACCTAACTATGTTAAAACTACATTACCCACGATGCACTATGGCTGTGTAAGGCTAACTGAGCTCTGATCCGGCTGAGTGCTTTTCAGCAAGACTGCATTGCAGAAGAGAAGTGACTGTGCACAGGCGGGCTTAAAGCCACACACACACACACACACACACACACACACACACACACACACACACACACACACACACACACACACACACAC
>JBBPDA010000105.1:250829-273903 GCA_037974385.1 Arnoldichthys spilopterus
GGTGTCTTTAATGAGGGTGACTAATTGAGTAGGAGTGTCTAACCACTCTGTGGGAGCCAAAACTCTTAATGGTTGGTTCGGGTTCAAATACTTATTTCACTCAGTGAAATGCAAATCAGTTTCTATCTTTTATTTAAAGTTATTTTTTCAATTTTCATTTTGATGTGCTATCTGTCACTGGTAAATAAACCTACTATTAAAATGATACTGTTCTTTTCATTTCTTTGTCATTGGACAAACTTAAAAAAAACAGCGAGGGGTCAAATAATTATTTCCTCCACTGTATGTATATATATTTTTTTAAATATTTTTTATTTTCGTTGTGGTGCTTGAGTGTGTTCACTTTCACTTCACTAGGAGGCTGTGAGCACACAGACCCAGAGCAGTGGGCAGCCACAGAGTCACAGCGCCTGGGGAGCAGTTGCTGGTTAGGTGCCTTGCTCAAGGGCACTTCAGCCATGGTTATAGTTGAGGGAAAGGTGATCTTCATTCAGTCTGCCCTCCCATATAAGAGTCAAACCAGCAACCCTTCGGTCACAAACCTACTTCTCTAACTTTTAGGTCAAATCATAATTTGCATGGTAAATAATTAGGGCATTAAATAGTGTACCCAATGTCTGCCCAAGGCCAGTACCTTCTGATAACACTCCTCTTGCAGCTTGGTGAAGATAGGCAGGTGGGTAGAGATGATGCACATTTCGGCTCGTCTTCATCTAGGACAGATTTACAGCATTATCATTAGCATGACTGGGCAATGCTTTATTTCAAGGACCACATACAGAGGGTGGGGGGTTATATATACACACACACACTGGTTAAACATACATTAACACCACCTCCCTAAAATTGTGTCGGTCCCTGTCATGTTGCCTCTGACTGTCATAGCCAGCATTATCATTCTGTGCAACAGGAGCTCTCTGAAACCGGACCAGACAGGTGAGCCTTTGCTACCCATATGTATCAGTGAGCTTTGGGTGCCCATGACCCTGTTATAAATAACTAGATAGTAAATGTTTTTCACTTCACCTGTCATTGGTGTTAATGTTATGGCTGATCAGTGTATATACAATTGGGGGAACAAACAAACGTAGAAAGCAGTTTCCTTGTTGAAGGAAACAACCGCACACACACACACACGCGCATGACTGAATACTACAGGTAGGAATGAGAAGGTGAACTGGGTGATTGCGTATCTGAGTAGATTTTTAGAATTTTTGTCATTTTTCACCTCTCTAAATGATTTAAAAACATAATATATACATTTTGTGCATGTGTGCGTGTGTGCGTTTGTGTGTGTACCTTTAGGAATGAACACAAAATCCCTCTCTATGTCGAGTAGACAGAAAGACGAATCATCTGACACCTCCTGACTGCAAAAACAAAAAAAAAAGATAGAAGAAATAATGGTCAATAAAAAAATTGATTTTGAGCAGATAAGCACAACACCTCATTGAGCCTGACAGCCAGGCTGTCGTCCTGTGGGGATGATTTGAATACTGTGTTTGGACATTTGTGCTATTTGAATGCACACCTCTGTAAGGAATGGCTCTTTCCCAGTATTTGAATTGGTGACAGTGGAAATTCTGTATGACATCAGCAGACTCATTGGAGAAAAACAATATTTGCATACCGGGTCTGTCTCGCTCTGAACCGCAGCTTATTTAAAGACATCTGTCCATTTCCACTACAGTACAGTCATCCATTCCACTGCATAAAATCTGCAGTGACCAGAGAAGTGACTGACTAAATGCAAAAACGGGAAGCACAAGGACTTTCTTTATATCATTAAATGCCTTAATTGACGTTGTAAATAAATATGAATGTAAATTAAAGGCCTAAACCAGTGGAACCCAACCCAGGCCTAAGTCAAAGACCAAACGAAGTCAAAGAAATGGAGCAAAACTACTTTACTAAAAAGTCCAGCAGTCGTCGCCCAATGGGTCCAAGTTTTCTTAGGTAGCTGTCACTCTGCTTTAACCAGCAGCTCATGATCTCAGACCACCCTAAAAAAGCTTATAATGAACCAGTTTATGACCCCACAAGCAGAAATCTGTGCATTGGAACAGTGTTCATAAAGGATTTCCCCTCCTATAATGTTTTATGATATGGTCGTGGTGAATTCCCAGAAGCAAATAAAGTCTGCTGCTCTGTAAATACAGAGCATAATGTGTTATGAGACAGAACACTGTTAAAACTGTAAATATGATTCAGATAATTGTTTCCTTATTTTGATTGTTATTCTGTAGGATGTTGTGCTATAATTAGCACAGGGAAGTTGAGAGTATCACTGTGTCCTCCTCAGCAATGACTCAACAGCAGTTATTGAATAATAACTCTGATGGGTGGTATTTACAAGTCTATGGCACTACATTGCTAATCGGTGACTCAGTGGAAACTGATTTTTTTTTCAGTGGAAACAGATTTGCATTTTGTTATTTATGTGCTTCAAGTAAAGAACTTTGTGTTCAGACACTTGCAGTCTGGGTGGATAGGTCACCTGTACAGGTACAAAGTCCTCTTGTGCAGGAGAAAAAACACCCATGTACAGTTGAGTGGATATATGTATAGTATGTGCTAGGTTATAGCTCACTAGTGCAGGTGCGAGGCACTCGTGCAGGTATACAATTCTCAAAAAAACTCACCTGTGCTGATACAAAAACCCATGTGTGCAAATGTGGAGCTCACCTGTACAGGTATGAAACTCACCTGTGCTGGTACAAAAACCCATGTGTGCAAATGTGAAGCTTAACTTAACTCTGCAGGTATGAAGCTCACTTCTGCATTTGCAAAGCTCTGTGAATCTGTGAATATCCTGAGCTATATGTGTATAACATATTAAAAGTGCTTGGCTCACCTGTGGTCACTAAACTCTATGTCTTTCTTTCTCCTGCGCAGAGACTCTGAACAAGGAGGCTCCACCATACTGGACCGGACACTGTTAAAACCGTCATCACTGAGCTGCTGCATGAACACACACACACACACACACACACACACACAAATGTACTTTTAAAAGTTTTGTAAACTTTAGACTTAGCTACACCCCGATCTACACTGAACAGCTCTAAAACCTGTCAGTCACTACATATGAACAAAAACATCAGGTCAACTAAAATTATACATCAATATTTCCATAGAGAGCCATAAGGAGATTGATAAAGCTTTTCTGTACCTTTATGGTTTCATAGCCAGAGGAGGAGGGTGGAACAGCGTCCATGCGGCGCAACCTGGGTCGAGGTGGGGGGCTGGATTCCAGGCAGTCGCTGCTGGATGCTCCACTGCTCTCCCAGCTAAACTGCCTGTCCTAGAAACAAACCACACAACACCGTTAACGTCTGAACTGTATAGTGCAACACATACAGAAGTTATAGTAAGTAACTCTTACTAAGTCATGGCCATGACTAAATTATCTTGTTCCCATGTCTTGGTAAGTTATGCCCATAACTTAACTATCTTACGCCCACAACTTCACTATCTTGTTCCCATACCTAACTAAGCTGACTCATTCCCATGACATCATTATCTTGAATCCATCCCTTAGTAAGTTGTGGCCATGACTTCACTATATATTTTTTGGGCAGTGGAGGCCTAGTGGCTAGGACTTTGCTCTTGTGAACTGAAGGTCCCAGGTTCAAGTCCCGGCCCAGGTACCACTGTGCATGTGTGATGGGTTAAATGCAGAGGCCGCGTTTCATTCATCTCTTCCTACACCTAAGTCACTGCGATTACTTAATCACAGTGTTCCCACACATTATGTCCATTACTTGGCCAGCTTGACACAGGAGATTTTTACTAAATTTTTTTCCTAGAAATGTTGTGTTTATGGGTGGAGCCTGCGTAGGCTAATCCTACTTAATGCAGACTGTGGGACATACAGACTGTGGGACACTTTAGCAGCTTTATAGGTTTACTGCAAGCCACAGTGGGCCACATGGATCTAATAAATTTTAGTGTGTCGATGAGGACACATACTTAATCTTAGCTATGATGCAATGTCACTATACAAGAATACAACCTTAACAGTGTGCACCATCCATCTGCACCAATGCAGTACTGAACAATGCAGCTGAAGTATTTTTTTTTTAGGTTTGGATTGATGTAAAATGTTTTTTATTCACCTAAATTAAAATTTTATTTTGTATTTTTTCATTCAAAGTATTTATTTCAATAAAAGAAAATGACTTAAATTGCTTATAACAAACTCATCTTTCGTCTGGCATGGCCCAAGATCTCGTGTGTACCGGCCATTAGAGTACAGAGTACAGCACTGCGACTCTAATGGAGTGAACGAGTGAAAAAGTAAATGTGCTCACTCTGCTCTTCTCTGGCACCTCCTGTCTGCTGAAGGTCCTGAGAGTGAAGAGTTTCTCCTGTAGCTCCACCAGCTGACCCCTCAATGTGTCTTTCTCAGCCAGACTACAGGCAATCTGAGCCTGGGCTTCATCACGGGCCAGATATGCCTACACACACACACAAACACACACACACACATTATCATCTTTGTTCATCCTAATTTTTTCCTAATGTTATACGTGCAATAATTTGGGCTCCCCTGAATAAAATTGGATACAATTTGGGCATCCTTGTTGATTTTCACCTTGTCTACAGCAGTGTTCTGCACATTTTTGTGTTTTCCCTGATTTAGCACACCCACTGCAGATCAGGGAGGAGTTGTTAATGAGCTGATTAGTTGAATCAAGTCTTAAAAGCAGGGAAAATCCTAAAATGTGAAGTGGGTAGACCAGGAGCAGTTGGTATCCAGGACACACACATACACTTTTTAATGCATAATTATTGTTTACTTTTGGAATTTAAGACACTGTGGAATTAACGTAACAGAAAATATGTTTTAGTTTTGGCACATTTCATATTTCATGTTTTATTTTTTTCTTATAAGTCAAATTCAACAAATAAACAACAAATGTGAATTATAATTTGCAGGAAAACTACATATTTAAGTAATTCCTTGAAATGGAGCAACATTATCTATGACATTATGACTGACAGGTATAGTAAATTACATTGACTATCTAGTTATTTCATTACAGTGGCACCTGTCAAGGGGTTGGGATATATTAGGGATCAAGTGAACAGTCAGTTCTTGAACCTGATGCATGAAAAATGGACGAGCATAAGGATCTGAGCTACTTTGACAAGGGCCTGATTGTGATGGTTAGATGACATCAGTCATGAGTCAGAGTATCTTAAAAACGTCAGGAGTGTTTAAGACATGCAGTAGTTAGAACCTACCAAAAGTGATCCAAGGAAAGACAACTGATGAACTGATTTTTTTTTCAAACATGCTGAGCAATTTTCACTTGCCCTACAGCAAGAGCTGCAGACTAATGCTTCCAATTAAACTTTGAAAATTGTCATTTGTATTTCTAAAAATATAGAGCATCATTTTTAATAGAATACATTTAACATGCTGTTTGTTTAGCAGGTGTCAAAGGCTGATGTTGTTTTACAAACTGTAGCTGAGGAATATGACTTGGCCTAAAAAAGATTCTAAAAAGATTTTTTAGCTTTAATCCATGGTTCTAAAATACAGGAAACCAGAACCGTCCCGTTTTGTTGCATTTCATAGATAAAAACACTGGATATTTTACTGATAGATTAATTGTCAAAACGTATTTATTACAGGAACGTCTTCACCCTAAAATAAACTCTTCAACCAGCAAGACTACAGAGGCACTAAGCTGTGGTTCTTACAGTAATCCAAAGCAAATGAATCACTACCTTGGCAAACACAGACAGTGGAGAATGAGGAAGTGAATGTCAGTAAACCTGATGGAGGGTTGATGGCTCAAGGTGTGTATAAGAGAGATGTGAAGTCGTCTTACTGTAGTTTATGCAGAAGTAGACTTGCCTGTTTGGTTTATGACACTGTACGTCACACTGCTATCTACTAAAATATGTTGGAATAGCTTGTGCTTACTTTAGCCCATTTTAATAAGTAACAGTAAGCCATTCAGTGTCAGATGCCCCAGAAGCAAGTCCTAGAGTTTACTAAGAGGCCTGCAGTTAGCACCTGCTAAGCAATGTGATGCAGGCTTCTATTAGCAACATTAGCCACAATGCCAAACCAAAAATGCTAACTTCAGACACCAAACATGTCCTAGCTAAGAAATATTTGGGATGGGAGTGGATTAGTGTGAATTTTTTAAACATTTGTTTGTACACTGAACTATAAGTCTGACTGACAGACTGACCCGATCTCGCTCAGCCTGCAGCTCGCCCAGCTGGCTCTGGAAGACGGTGCTCTTCTGCTGATACATCTCACAGTCAAGAGTTAACTTCTGAACCTGTAGAGCCAAACAGTCCTTCTCTTCCAGCAGCTAAAGAGAGAGAGAGAGAGAGATACTGAGTGAGAGAGAGAAGGCAGTAATTATTTTGGTTAATTATTACAGAGGAGTTGCCATGCTTAGTTTAACACACCCCTAGAGAATGTCGTCACCTCTTGAAAAAGGAAAGTAATTAATCATGAAATGTCTCAGGTCACTTCACAAGTGATTGTCCCTGAGCTCACAAAATGCAGGCCCCATTTTTTCAATATTTACAGAAAGCGAAAAAGAAAAACATGATGTAAGTGGAGATGGAGACACAATGACGTGTGTGGTTCTTTAACTGCTTAATTTTCTACTATAAATTATTTACTAAGTATTGTGGGTTTTTTTTACTACAAATTATTCAGTATCTACTATGAAGCTAATGTTAGTTCGTTGCTGTGAAGAACTAAGTTGGAGACCCACATACAGACCTTTAGAGTAGTAAATTAGGCAAATGGCAAAACTGTGCTACTACAACAAAAACAGACCCATCAGAAACAAAGTGGCAGGTGTCATTAAAGACAAGGTGCTGTGAAATTATATTTGACCCAGCATCTAAATCTTTTTCTGAAAGGTTCATTGTTGTCAAGGTCTCCAGAAAAGGCAAGAATTTGCATCATGTTTGTTTTAATTCAGAAAACGACAAAATTCTGACAATTATAATCTTAATAAATAATATCAGAAGGTCTGTGTGTCTCTGTGGATGGAGCTATGAAAGTAAGACAAATAAAATATTCATAAAATGAAATACAATAGATATTAACAGAGTGTGTGCCTGTATGTGTGTGTGTGTGTGTGTTACCTCATCTCTTTCTCTTGTAAGAGTTTCGTTCTCCTCATGCAGTCTTCTCAGTTGTTCTGCCAGTTCAGAGCGTCTGTCCTTGGCCTCCTCCAGATCCTGTGCCAGGATATCCTGACAGGCCTGTGCACCACCACCACCATCACCCCCCACCAAACACACAGACAGACACACACAAGAGATACATACATTATTTTTAGCCCTTCATTTTGAGGTCCAAGTCCATCTGTCCTGTGTTTCTTCCTGCACTAAAACAATAATAATAATATAAAAATTATACAAATAAAATAATAATAATAATAATAATCATGCAGTAGTAATTTGTGAAATCATGGAGTCAACAAGATAAAAAAGAAAATTAAAGTTCAGTGATGAAGAGAGAGTGATATTGAAATTTCTTTCACCAAACATTTCCTAGGTGTTTAAGCCCCTGCCTCTGTTAAAGGAAATCTGTCAACAACCGCTTGCAATCTTCCGAGGCCTTATTGCAAATTTGCTCCTGCTTTTAAAAGACAGAAGAAAGCTGCTCATACTATAGTAAATGGAGTGAAATATGCAATCGACTGTGCATCTAATGTTTCCCCTTAGGCTTGTGCACCACTTTAGTAGATGAAATGCAGGCAGAACACCTCCAGTTTGGGATGTAAAGGGCGCAGATGTGGTTGGTGTCATTGTGTACCAGCACTTAACCTAGAGTGTCAGCTCTCTCTGGGTGGCAAGGGTGGTCCACCCTCAGTATGACGTCTGTCATCTAATGTAATGGAATTGGCAGCTAGCTTTAAATAACAGTTTGAAAAGATGTGGGTGGAGCTTTATGTGACTCAGAGGAAGCACATGCTTGCTTTCATCATCCCAGTGTTGGTGGTATGGCATGAAAGGGGAAGTCCTAGATAGAGGGTGGAACTGGAAATGACTAAATTGGGCAGAAAATTGTGGAAAATCTACTATAATTCAGAATAAACTTTTGCCCTTTGTTATATCTGCCTTGTCTTCATGCTGGAGTATAGTTCTTTTTTGATCTTTCTGACCAGTGTGTGTCTCACCGGTGTAATTTTCTCGGCCTCCAGCAGCTGTCTCCTCAGTGTGCTGAGCTCCTCCCGCAGCTGCTGTGTCTCGCTGAGGGAAACGTTCTTTAGAGAGCGATGTCTCTGAAAATCTGTCTCTGTCTGGGCCTTTCTCAACTCACACTGCAACTGATACACCTGAGAGAGGGAGACAGAGGAAGGGAGAGACCGAGAAAGATATGAAACGAGTGGCTAAATAAGACATTTTGGCGAGTCAGCCAGGAGAGTAATTACATTAGAGCCTGATTTCTTTTCAGGTTTCTCCACAAGCAAAGATGAGCTTTCTCTTTGGGGCACAAGGCATGTGATATTGTAAAGGCTGGGTTCACATGCACACATTCACTCAACTGTTAGGACATGACCTAATGCGTTTTAATCATAATAGCTGAGTGCCCTGCACATGCTCACCTCACGCCTTTGTTTCACTACGTCAGCTCCAGATGAATATATATTGTCTTTACTGCACAGTAGTTGACGTTATTGTCTTGCTTGAAATCAGTGCAGGCCTTCTTCTACTGAGACCAATGAATAATGTTCATGTAGACTCACCACATGTTGTATGACCATGAGATATTGTGAAATAGCTGTCTGTAATATCTATCAGTATGTCATATTCATTTGAATAGGGTGTTTCTAATAAAATGCCCAGTGAGAGAAAGTGGAAATATGGTGTTTCTGATAAACTGACCAGTTAGTACTTGCACAAAGTAGGTGAAGCTATAAACTTGGCAGTTTAGTGTACATCATGGATACAAGCTACAACACATACATCTACACACTTACACAAACACACAAACACTCACTTGCAGATGCAAATCTCTGCAGCGGATGCTGATGGCAGATTTCTCCTCCACTGCTGCTGCGTATCTGACATACAGATCACATTTTTCATCCTTCAGCCGCAGCAAGTCTCTATGCAGGCCTACACACACACACACACACACACAAACACACACACACACACACACACACACACACACACACACGCACACGCACAAACACTGTTCGATCACACGCACCTTATTACATACCTAATTCAATTGAGCATCCTCTTTTCTTACAGTTGTACATGCTGTCTGCCTTCACAAAACAGACAACACTTGTAGAGGGAATAATATTGGACTCCTGATTTAAGCCTTTAGCATGTGGTGTCACACAGGTGTGCCACTGGCCACTTTTCTCATAGCATCACACTTGTGTGTCTTATATGGAATGTTAACTACTGAATGCTCTAACACACTAACTCTGCACACAACAACAGACGTACTTGACATGCATCAAAGCAATATCAGCAAAAGACAATGAAATGTAAAAACAGCATTTTCACAATAGCAGTTTCAGGCCAGTGGCATTCAGCATGTGCTCAGACGTTTTTGTGATTTCAGGTGGATTTCTGTAAACCAATGTAAAAACAATGCTAGTATTATGAACACTCTGAATACTTTATAGTTACGGTTAGATATTGTGAATCTGCTTTTCTGAAACAGTGCTGTTGAGGCTCTGCAGCCTCACAGGCTGCACAAGTTCTAGAATGTCAGTGTGCCGTACAAGCATAAAAAAACTCAAACAGCAATAGGTACCACTGTTAAACAACTCCCCTGCTGATTGTTAAGAGGCCCTTAACTGGAAGTTGTAGACTGTTGCTTATTTTTGAGAAAAGTTTGTCCCTGACATTTGACTAAAAAAGTGTCTGAAAACCTCTGAATTCTTGAAGCGTCTCTGCAATGTGCAAACGTGTGTTTTACCTGCAAGGTGAGTGCGCAGGCGTGTGTGTTCCGCCAGCAGGCGCGTGTGTTCCTGGTCCTGTGTCACAGCCTTAGAGACCTCCCCCTGGAGGCCACAGCATTGTGAGCGCAACTGAGTCGCCTCTGCACGTGCATCCTGCAGCTCCTTCTGCATCCCCGTCACCGCCTGCACCAGATACTCTGTCAGTTCTGAGTACTTTATCAACCCTGATAGAAAGAGACAGAAGTGTTGATATTTTTTATCATTGTATTACAGTAACATTTAGAATATCTAGAGCAGTTTTTGTTTGAGCCAGAGGGGGCTTATTTAAATCCCCTGCAGTTTACATGCTGAGACCTGGCTCCTGGCTGGCTCACCACTAAAGCCGGAGGGTTCTGTGCTGGGCTTGCGGCCAGTAATCTGCGTGTAAAGATTCGGGTAGTGGATCATCAGGCTGTCCAGCAGCGCAACAGCACCATTTCGGCCCTGGACACGCAGTAGGTCCAGCATGTGACCTGCAGAAACAAATTATACAATCACACACAGACCCCAACCAATGACCAAAGGGTCATACAAAATATATTCAGTGAACGTTGCTGGTTTTGACACTGGTGGTGGAACTACAACCCCAAATCCGAAAACGTTGGGATGATATGGAAAACACAAATAAAAAAAAGAAAGTAGTGATTTCTAAATTTACTTTGACTTGTATTTCATTGCAGACAATATGAACACAAAATATTTCATGTTTTGTCTGGTCAATTTCATTTCATTTGTAAATATACATCATTTCCTGTCCTTCAGACCTGTAACACCTTTCAAAAAAAGTTGGGACAGGAGCAATTTAGGGATAGTAATGAGGTAAATTAGTTAAATAATAATGTGATTTGAAACAGGTGATGTCAAAATGTGATTGTAATTGTGATTTGGTACAAAAGTGCCATCCAAAAAAGGTTGAGTCCTTTAGGAGCAAAGATGGGCTGAGGATTGCCAGTTTGCCAACAAATATGTGAGAAAATTATTGAAATGTTTAACAATGTTTCTCAAAGAAAGACAGGAAGAGATTTGGATATTTCACCTTCAACAGTGCATAATGTAATTAAAAGATTCAAGGAATCTGGAGGAATTTCAGTGTGTAAAGGACAAGGGCGCAAGCCTAAGCTGAACAACCATGATCTCCAATCCCTCCGGTGGCACTGCATCAAGAATCGTCATTCATCTATAAGCGATATCACCACATGGGCTCAGGACGACTTTGGCAAACCTTTGTCAAGTACCAAAATACGTAGTTACATCCACAAATGCCAGTTAAAACTGTACTGTGCCAAAAGGAAGTCCTATGTTAACAGTGTCCAGAAGCACCATCAACTTCTTTAGCCTCTGAGGCATCTGGGATGGACCATTACACAGTGGAAACGTGTACTGTGGTCAGATGAATCAGTATTTCAGGTATTTTTGGGAGAAATGGACGCCATGTGCTCCGGACCAAAGAAGAAAAGGATCATCCAGACTGTTTCCAGCAACAAGTCCAAAAGCCAGGGTCTGTCATGGCATGGGGTTGTGTCAGTACTCTTGGCAAAGGTAACTTGCGCTTCTGTGATGGCACCATTAATGCTGAAAAGTGCATAGAGATTTTGGAGCACAGTAAGCTGCCTTCAAGAATACATCTTTTCCAGGGATGCCCATGCATATTTCAACCAGACAATGCAAAACCACATTCTGCGCATTCCATATTGTCCCAGATTTTTTTGATATGGGGTTGTACACAAAGCAAATCCTGAAGGCACCAATCAATAAATGTTAGGAAAAACTGATTCTTTGACGACATCAGTATCCATGGCCACTGGTTCTTTGGTAAGTTGTAAGGATGGCTGTTGAGCCCAACTGCCTTTAATTGAAGCAGATTAACTATTAAACTCCTGGTTTCATATTCCTTTACCCTTAAGCCTACTACTGTAAAGGCAGGTGTTTTTGTGAATTGCAGTTTCTCTTTTCTTTAACTTGGGCAGTCCCCCACCCCCATCTATTAACTACAAGGAAAACCTCCCTTATTTTCAAAGCCAAGTTGACAGGAATGTTACCAGGTCAATGAACAGCAACAAATAAAAAATTACGTATAAATTCAACATCTTGTAAATCTTGCACCCCCCCCCCCCAACAGACTCTAGCATTGCTGTCCAACCATCAGTGAAGAATTTGAGACTGGACTGAAAGACATACCCCTTTATATTACATGTGATGGAATGATTTCAGTGCATATTAGCACTTATGAAACATTCAGATTTTCAGCAAAGTTACAATACTGAAAATGTAGTGTTTACCATCCAATTCCTACAGCTTCAACTGATCTCCACAGGTCATAATTCTGCCTTTACTGATGGTAAAAAAACTACAAACTTACATCAGACAAAAATTCCTTCCAAATATTATTCATCAGATTTAAAATTCTAATTTGATTCATTTTATGTTTTTATTCTTGCAAAATCATCAGTCATTGTAATCAGCGTCCTGTTTTCAAACCTGATGTAGTTGATTTACTCTCTCCTTTAGTTTCTTCATTTAACAATTGACAAGTGAAATTCCTCCTAATCTACATTTACAAATTTTAGCAAGTTCCCCGGAGCACAGACTAAAATAATGTATATAATAATGCAAATAACAATAGTGCAACTACAGGTAAAGCACTGTTGCAAATGGGTTATGGTAGTACAGCTCATGTAATAACATGCGTATCTGCTTAGGTTTAGTCTTGTAATTACACAGGATACACTAATTACAGTTAATAAAGTTAATACATGTTACATGCACACTAGTGTAATTCATCTTTAATAGTGAATGCATCACAGTAGTTGCTGCATGCATTCTGTTATTACACATTTATTACAAGCACTCAATAAGGTGAGGCCATGGTTTTCCATGATATGGGCCCTTTAAACATATTTAATAATATTACACTGTAATTACTACTATTAAACTCACTGGTCCTCATGCTGCGGTTGGTGAACTTGAGGCAGGTGAGGATCTCGTCCTCATCCAGGTCGTTCAGCACGCGCGCCTGCCGCAAGTACGGGATCAGAACACAGGGTCGCACGCCCAGAGAGACAGAATGACGGTTATCGTTAATCAAATCCCACAGCTCCTCTTCATCCATGTCCTTCAGATCAGGAGTCTCCTCAACACTCTCCACCGCCATGGTTACACACACACAGACACAGACACACACACACACACACACACACACACACACACACTCACACACACACTTACTCACATGAACCAAAAAAATAAATGGGCCAAAAGTGCAAACAAAGAGATAAATAAAAAATAATAAATAAAAGTGCACACGCACACGCACACGCACTGACACAGACACGCACTCACTCAGGCACACATACGAGCACGTTAAGGTCGCCTTCCTGCTACAGTCACATACACACTCAAAACTGCTCAGGTCTGAAAACAATCCCCCAAAAAACTGCTCAAGTTCACACACTCAGACACACACAGACAGCTTTGACTGAGGCGCGCACACACATTAACACACGCAGCCAAACACAGAGTGACTGACGCACACACAGGCGCTGATAATGAGGACTGAAGTGAGAAACGCCTTCTAATCCCAGCCCAGCTCTCTCTCTCTCTCTCTCTCTCACACACACACACACACACAGACCGCATGTGAAAAAACCTGAAATACAAGAAGCTGGTTGACAACAAGCCACACTGTAGAGCACAAACACACACACACACTTATTTCTCTCACTCTTTCTCTCTCTCTCTCTTTCTTTCCTTCTCTCTTTCTCTCTCTCCCTCTCTCTCTCTCTCTCTCTCTCTCTCTCTCTCTCTCTCCTTCTCTCTCTCTCTATCGCTCTCTCTCTCCTGGAAACCTTCATGGTCATCCTCTGAACCAGCAGGACCAACATACTGTACAACCACACACACCTATTATTTACACACACACACACAAACACACACACACACTGCAGGACCCCTGTGTTTGTGCTCAACCCAGATTCATTAAGCTACTGAGTCTGCTCTATCTAAAGCAAACCAAACACAGTCCAAAGTCCTGCAGACGGACAGAGGAAATGAAAGACAGCGGAGATCGGAGGAGGAAGAGAGAGAGATTACGGGAAAAGCGACGCAAACTCTCGAGCAGACCTACTGATGAGTTACAGGTATTTTCCGCATGATAACAACCTCTAGTGGCTGATCTTCAATATCTGGCTTTGTTAGAGGTGGGTAAACACAAACACCCGAGGCTGCAGGTGCATTCCTAGAGCGGCAGGTAAACACTGTATAAAGCACGATGGCATCTTGCCCATAAACTGCACAGCATCTGTCTTGGAAATGACTAGACATTCAACAGCTAATCCACAGCATGCTATAGCTTGAAGCCAAAAATCTCATTCCCCCCCATAACCCCCACCTTAGTCCTGATGTAGCTGATCAGCAAAGACAGTGTAGCTCACAAGCAATGAAAACTGGTGAACATAAACATGTCTGTCCAAATCACCAACCCCTGTGTTAAGTGTTTAAAGAAGAATTCCAGTCATTTATCTGCATAATTCAGTGTTTGAGATGTAAACAGAGTCACCCAGACTAGGATTTCTGTACAGTGGTGGTGGAATGAAACCAGACGTCATATCTCCAACAAAAATATAGCCATTAGCCATATCGCCATTATTTCCTTTCCTTTCTAAACCCAGAGTGAACCCCATGTGCTTTCTGAGCATTTCTATGAATCTGAACTAAATCACTTTGGGGGACTATTTTGCCTCACAACACCCTGCATGTACCCCTCCACCATGAATGGGTTAATTTTTAGGCCAAAAGCTTCTCCAAACTCTGGTAAAACAATCCCTTAGGCATCAGACAGACTTTGTTTACATCTTTAACAACCTTAATCCTAATTTTAATTATAGAGAAATGTTAAAAAACCAGTAAACATGATCTACAGGATACAGGCATTATTCATGTTATGGGTTATGTTATTTCTCTCTACTGCAGCAGAGCTTCAGCATTACAGACTAGCCCAAAATAGTAATAATTAATAATAAATAATAAATATTATTACTATCTGAATGATAAAAAATTATTATTTTTGAGAGTTTTAGCTCTATAAAAGGGAAGAAGGGGCAACCATGGCCTAAAGGTTAGAGAAGTGGTTTTGTGACGAAAGGGCTGAATCCCTGAACTACCAGGAAGTCCCATGGCTGAAATGAGGCATGAGGCACCTGACTCACAAGTGGTCCCTGGATGCTGTGGTTATGCCACTGCCCACTATGCTTCGAGTTATGTGCTATCTACTCACAGCTCTCAGCATGCGTGTGTGTTCATTGCTTCCGATGGGTGAAATGCAAAGACCGATTTCTCTTTGGGGATTAATAGGGTATAAAAGAAGTAATTAATAAATAAAAGAAAGAAAGAACATTTCACCAGCATTTACAAATGAACCAAACAAGTGTACTCTAACAATTTACATTTACATTTATTCATGTGTCTGACGCTTTTATCCAAAGCGACTTCCAGGACAGAGGAAACCATCAAGCATTCGCATTGCATAGAGTAAGGTACTGAAGGTGGTGCTACAAGGAAGACCAATGCATTTCTCATAGTTGTAAAATAAAAAAACAGATGCAACTACTATAATACATATGTCAAGTGCCTACAGTAACTACAGACAGCAACTACTACAATAAATACATATGCCAAGTGCTTACACTACTACAGAGAGCAACTACAATAAATATATACATATGCCAATTTAACGGTCTGTACAGTTTAGTATGTTAACATTTTGACAAACCCATGAAGGTATAAATATTTTATTAGAATTTACAGACAAAATTATGGCATTTCTGACTAGTCCTGGGTTTCCTGAAAAAAATATGTAAATAAATAATAAATAATAAAATGAGGCACACGGTGAAAAGTTCTCTCTTTTGAATTGTGAGTTTCAGGCTGACTCTAAGTCAAGACTGCCAAGTTTGCAAAGTGAAACTTTTGCCCATGAACTGTCAAATAGCTGCTGAATTGAGTGTTGCTCAATATGTGTCATGTCTTTGGTGAGGACGTACTGATTCATAACTGTGACTCACCCGAGGCTTCCTTTTCCTGGAGATGTAAAAATACCAATAACAGAACCAATGCTAACAGCGGTCACAGTTTTTGCTTGTTTCCATTCCGGCAGCAACACAAGGTCATGAGGTCATCTCCTGCTATCTGTCAGTTTAGTTGCCGTTGCCGTTCCGTTGCATTCTATAATTATTGCCATTATATCTATAGTTAGAAACATGAATAATTTCTGACTCATAAATAAAATGTTATTTGAGGGGAGATGGCACCCCCCTTACTAGCAAAATGATCAAAGTAGGAAAAATAATATCACTGGACAGATGTTTACATGTAAGCAATATTTCAGGTCGATATGATGCATTAATGGTGCTCTAGAAAAGCAGAATGTTTAGGTGTCTTAAATATATAAATATTTTACATTATTTTACTTATTTTACCTCTTTTTTAAGCTTATAGAAATAGGTATCAGTTCTATACAAGTTCTGATTTTCTAATGCAGCTTGATGTCATCACAGTATATGCATTTGAGGTTTTTCTCTATCAGCATCAACGGATATGTAAATGAAAAATATCATATATCTGCATCAGCCGCACACATCGGTGCACCCTTACAACAAAATGCGTTCCCCTTGTTAACCTGCCATCACATACTGTGTGTGTTGGCTGGTGGTGTGGCAGTGTGGGGGGTACTCCCAATGGGCCATACCCTGTGTTCAAAAATATCACCTACAGCTCAAAATTCACTGAAGACCTCTCTTTCTCTCTCTGGTTGGGCAGGTTGGTCCTCCCTCTCCTCTCATCACTCAGTAATACTGTTCTGTCTATCTGAGTGAGTAGGGAGATCCTCCCTCTCCCCCACCATTCAGCATAAATGCCATCTCTCTCCTTCTCTGGGTGGATAAGGTGGACTTCCGTCTACCAACTTTACTGAGCATTGCCATCTACTCTCACTCTCTCACTCTCTCTCTCTCTCTCTCTGTGGGTCGGGTGGTCCTTCCTCTCCCCTATCACTTAGAATAACTGTTCTGTCTCTCTGGGTCGGTAGGGTGATCCTCCCTCTCTTCCATTATTCAGCATAAATGTCATCTCTCTAGCTCTCTGCGTGGGTAGGGTGGTCCTTCCTCTCCCCCTATCACTCAGCCAAACTGTCCCCTCTCTCGCTCTCTCGGTGGGCAGGGTGGTCCTTCCTCTCCCCCCATCATTCAGCATAAATGTTATCTCTCTCGCTCCCTGGGTGGGTAGGGTGGTTCTTCCTCTCCCCCATCATTCAGCATAACTGTCATCTCTCTCCCTCTCTGGGTGGAGTTCCTTTTCCCATTGCTGAGTATTTCCATCTACTCTCTCTCTCTGTGGGTAGGGTGGTCCTCCCTCTCCCCAATCAGTCAGCATAACTGAGAAAGTTTTCAGCCATTTCTCATGTGAATGGGCCATTTTAAAGGTGGATTACCATAACTACGCAGATGACAATCAGATCTAACTTCACCAAACAACCTCAGTTCCATAGATTCACTGTGTTTATGCCTCAACAAGTAAATGGTTGGATGCAACAAAATGTCCATCAGTTAAATAAAGATAAAGATAGTTCTGTCTGGGGACAAACAATGGTCACAACTTAGTGTCCATTCGGATTGCAGAGCAATAATGATACAAACGCAGACCAAAATCTTGGTGTAATCATGGTGGTGTGAAGCTATGGATAAATCAGCATTTTGACACCTCAGAAGAGAGTTAAGCTTAGAGATTTTGCATTAAAACAAGATTTGGAGAAACATACCTTTCTTTCCTGCAGGGTTGGCAATTGCAATGCTTTCCTCAGCGGCCTCCACAAAAAGACAATAAGACAGCTTATTCCAAATGTGGCTGCTAGAATTCTAACAAAAACAAAGAAAACCTCAGGTTCTTACGCTGTAGTCCAATCAGATACAGAACTGAGTTTTTAGTGTTTCTCACTGTTTATAAGTCACTTAGTGATTTTTGCTCTAATATTTATGTTTTTATTTTTTGATGAATATGAGCCTGAAAGCTCTCAGCAGGAGCTGGTCTGCTAGTGGTGCCCAGGACTGTAACTAAACAGGGGAAAATGGCATTTAGTCATTATATTGCCCCCAGCTGGAAACACCTCTCCATGGAGATCAGATCTGCCTCAAGGAATGTTTAGGAATGCTTGCACCTACATCATGCACGTTTATACTCTTTTATATTGCTTTTTTATATTTTGGTTTCATTTATTGAACCTTTTTAAAACTTACTTTTATTCTATACTGCCTTGCTTATTTTAATGAATGATCTTGGTGTATGAAGATGTGCTATATAAATGGACTTGCCTTTCGCACACATACTTAAGCAAAAGTGTAATCGGACCTAGTAGTTGCTGTAGGGTTCAATGCTTCAGATTGCAGCATGAAAACATGTGGGCAAACTGGATGTCTGTGGAAAATGTGCACTAAATAGAAAGAGGCCTAAAGAGGCACTACTATAGTAAGTCACTTAAGCTTCACTCATCACACCCTGAACAGCTCACTTCTTAACCTTGCTGTATTTTTTGGTATAAATGGGATTAGATTTCTTATGCACAGTGGGTTTTCACTTTCACTTCACTATTAAGAGCTGCAAGCACTTAAGTACACCGTGATTGATTTTACCTTAAATGGCTCATTTTTTGCCTTCATATTTTTTCATGAATCTATTAAGTATGCACTGTTAAAGTTTCCATGCTGTACATTCCTTCCAGCACATACACACCTACATACAGACACACCCATACAAATATGATGTATAAAAGCTGTCAAGAGGTGTTGATGCGCTTCTCATACTGAAGATTCTGACAGAAACTTGAAAAGGAAAGAGAAAACATCAAAACAATACATACTGCGGCTGCATCCCAATAGCTGACTAAAATGTCCTTTCCTGTCCATCTGGTATTGAAGAGGATCCACATGCTAGTCTCTCGTTATCTCTATTTATGTTTGGTGAGATCATGAGCTACAGGTAATTTAAAATCAGGGCAAGCAGATTAGAAATGAAGCTTCATTCAGCTCTTCGGATGTGGTCTGGGTAGATTCCTTGATGTTTTTCAGGCAAATAATGATTTTAGCACAATGCCGTTCATGTAAATGAGTTCCAGATGTGGGCATTTTGTTTTCTTCCTGGGTGCTTAATTTTATTTATTTTTTTATTTTTTTATTTTGCCATGTCAGTTCTTCCACTCATGCTGAGGATGCAGCTGAGTAGGTGGTCCTTCAATGTGGCCCAAGACACATTTGCATACATACTGATTAAAGAATGTGGCCCAGACCACCACTGAATGTACTCTGAGTGATCAGATCTCAATGCATCCTCACTGCATATCAGGTGCTTTCAAACCTGTACTTAGCGTGGTCCACTTGTGAACACCCAGCACACACATTAAAGCCAGGTGTTAATAGGGCCTAAAATTTGCCACACTGTTGTATAGCATGCAGAATGAAGCCAGGTATTCTGTTGCTGAAATAGCCATTGACTTCCTGGGAAAGGACGCTGCCTTGGTAGCTGTTTATGTCTCTCTAAAATCCCAAAATCTTCACACACATGGTGTGGACACTGATGTCCCTGTACCAGGACATATGATGCATCTTTCACTGATAATAGTCTGGATGGTTTACTTCATCCTTGGCACATAGACCAAAAACAAAGCTTAAGGGTAGACTCATTTTCACTGACTTTCAGTCTGAGATGAGCCCGGGTATAAAGAAGGGTTCTTTTCAGTTTCAGAACACAATTTCTGTATAGATCTGAGGTTTGACTTACTCTTTGTGTAATAGAGTTTTAGCTTTCTGAGGGCTAATATATATATATATGTATATATGCTATATATATATATGCTTTTCCTACAGGGACTGAAATTTCTCTGGATTCCCTGAATCTTTTCACAATATTATGTACTGTAGATAAGGAAAGACCTCAGTTCTCACTGACAATACTCTCATGAAGTTTGGCACAAGTTTGGTGAGCAACAGCCCATCTTTGCTTGCATAGGCTGAGCCTTTGGTGGATGCTATTTTTAAACCCAGCCATGTTCCCCTCACCTGTTAGCAGCTGACCTGCTTATTGTGGAATGTTGCAACACAGCATAAGTTGAAAATTCTATACATTTTTCTCTTTAATTTGCTCTGTCCCAACATTTTTAAAAGAGTTGCAGGCATCAAATTCTAAATTTGTTTATAGTTGATCAGTGAAAACAATGGAAATCTTTTATTTACATTTTTATCATTTAAATAGTAGTTCAAGATAATAAATCACACATTCTTGCTTTCAAAGATTTACAAAAAATCCCAACTTTTCCGCAAATGGGGTTTGTAGAACTGGCATCACAAAAAGCAGAGAAGCCAATTTGGCTGGCAAGTTTCCATTGCTTGGTGGAAGAACTGCATATTGCAATTATTATTGGTGAATTATTATTTATCAAACATATTTTCAATCACACCGTCTTTCTTTTGGGAGGTTCTTAGGCTACAGTCTCGTGTCCTACATATAATCTTGGACAATTTCCTCCTTCTTTGCTAAATTAACAATAAAACCATCTTAGAAACCAAAAAATACCCGTATATTATGATTTTTGTCTTACATTTCAACATCCTTATCAGCTACAGTATTCCTGTTTTACCTTTGTATCAAACTCAGACATTTAAAACTGAATAAAAAAAATGTAAAAATATGATTTATCTGAAAATGTTTAATGTACCTGAATAAAGTAAAACTTTAAATCTTCCACTGTCATTTCCAGCACAGTGATGTCATTTCCCTGTAAAAAGTGCATGGGAGACTGTAGTTTCTGTAGTGGCTTTGGCAAAGGACAGTGACAATGGAGGAAACCTTTAACCCTGCTTAAATCATTCTATGACCCAACTGCTTTATTTTGATCCAGTGTTTACAACCACTGTTCTGTCTCACGGCAGTGTTCATAAGCTGTTATTTTTGGAGAAACTCTATCGTGACTGTAACAGTGGACTGAGGTGTAAAGTGAGCTTTTCCCTGTCCCCTGGTGCGGGTCTGAATGGCACAGTAATGCAAAGGGAAAATCCCTGAGCCTGTGTTTCTAGATCTCTCCCACCATCTCATTCACCACTTCCCTCTTAGCTTCAGATCATTATCACAGTATTGCCCTTCACATGCCATAAGCAGCACACAGGAAATATATTAAACATACACCGTCCATAACATTAAAACCACCTGGTTAATATTAAGTAGGTCCCTTGTGCTGTTGAAACAGCTCTGATTGTGGTGCACTAGGTTTGGAGATGCTCTAAATGTCGTCTAACCATCACAATCAGGCCCTTGTGAAAGTGGCTCAGATCCTTATGCTCGTCCATTTTCCTGCTTCCAGTACATCAACTTCAAGAACTGATAGTTTACTTGCTGCCCAATATATCAAACCCAAAAATGGGCCTACATTATACTGTCTTTAATAAGTGGGTAGTTACACATTAACAATGCAGGCAACTACAGTGTAACTACTGGTGATGTACTCAGTGTTATAGCTGGATCACAGCAGTCCAGTTTATTTATTTACAAATAGTTGGTAATTTCGGTTTTTACTCATGTAATAAGATGAAATTATGTAGGCTGCACTTTTATAAGTACAGTAAAAAAAATACAGTTAATAAATGTGTAATTACACAAATCATGTTACTGCAATCCAGTGAAAACATCGCCAGTAGTTCTGCTGTTGTTACATGAATTGTTAATGTGTAACTACACAGTTATAAGCATATTATCATGTTATGTCATGTCACAATTATGAAAAGAAAATTACAAAAAAAGTATGTCACAAAAAGAACATCTCAAAATTATAAGAAACTCTGATTAAAAGTTATGTCATAATTATGAAATAAAGACACTGACGGAACTGAATGAATCCATGCAAGAAGAGCAAGAAACAAATCTGTGTTTAACTGTGTTCTTTTTACTACATGGTTCAACAAACATGAATCCCTTTGGACAAAAATAACACAGGCCAGCCAGCACAACAAAGGACCCGTTAATGTGTTTTACTGTATTTTGTCCATTCAGTGCAGCGACAAAACATATATAAAATATGTTGATCAGCTGAAGCAGAACATCAGGCTCTCTAAAGGTCTGTGTGGGTGCGAGCAGACAGTACAAGATTTACCCTGCGGAGGGTGCACTCATGCTGTGGAAAGTCCTGCACCACATGCTGAAGGATGCCAGCGACCTAAGAGGGAAAACACACACGCACACGTCACAAAGGCAGCTAAAGAATCTTATGTATGATCTGTTCAAAACATGATGTCCACCTCAGCAAGCTCTGGAAAGTACACACAGGTAACAGTATGTAAACTCTTTCAAATAATTCACATTTCTGCACAAAGATCAATGTAGATTTCACTTGTGTGTTTATTTTTATTACATACATTGATCAGCCATAACATTAACACCACCTACCTAATATTGAGTAGGTCCCTCATGCTGCACACCAAGGGGCCAATTCAGCATACCTAAGCTACCTGACATGCATGTGTTTGGGCTGTGGAACCAGAGCTCTCCCAGCCAGGAACCGAACCCTGGAGCTTCTCAGTATGAGGCAACAGCTCTAACCACTGCACTACCAGGCTGCCCAGGGTCTAATGACAACCCATAAGTGTGGAGGGATCAGTGTAACACATGGCCTACATTGGAGTACCGCTTTATTTAATAGTGAATTCTACAATATCAGATGCTAGATATTCCAGAATCCCTGGTCTTCTAGATTGTGCCATGTTCTAGAGTGGAGAATGGGCAGTGACTGACCGAACATAGCCGTTCACGCTGTTTCTGCACAGCCTGCTCCAGGACGGCCTCTCCGCTTGCCGTGGCACTGTATCGACCCTCCTTCACCGCCTGCAACTGCTTCACCCGAGACTGCAGAGCCAGCAGCCGTGTCAAATTCTAGAGGACAGAACAGCAGAAAGGTTCTACAGCAGAGAAGAAAAAAGCATTCTGGAAACTTCTATAAGAAAGAAATGAAGAATGCTCAAGTAGGTTCTGGAGCAGAGACGGGTATTCGGCTATGTTCTAGAGCAGAGAATAGCAGAATGCTTAAG
>JBBPDA010000105.1:287517-331907 GCA_037974385.1 Arnoldichthys spilopterus
AATAAAACTTTTAAAATTACTTTACGGTGTAATTCTGACCTCTCCTTGAAGACACATCGACACTCGCCAACATCAACTTACTAAAGGCTATGGTGCAGTACGCTTTGCCACACAAACTGTCACATCACTGTATATCCTCTATTATGAATCTTTATTGCTTTTGGCGTAATAATGGGTTTTAATCTTCAGTTTCCAAAGGATGCTGGCAAGTGTACTGAGTCATCATAGTGCGTCACTACTTTTGAATAAGTAAACTGGAAAACTGCTGACGGCATTGAGTCAGTACACTTGTATTATTTACAGGGACGTGAATGTCATTAAGCTGAGTCAAAGCCACATCCTCCTGATATTTCCTCCAGATATTTCCACCTGATGTTTCCTGGTGCAGTTCAGGATGATGAGAGCAGATCTGTACAGACCTGAGTGTGTGTGTGCATCGCTGGTGTGTGTGTGGGAAACTGCTTCATCAGTGCTGGTCTCCACCTGCTCTGGCCCCGAAGCCTGCACAGTAACAAACACCGCAACGTATCACAACAGCGCACTTAAACATAACCAAATCCACATCTTTCTCCCAACACTCACATCACTCAGTTCCACCTTGAGTACAAGTACTTAATATTATATTTTATTTTTTATGTAAATATGCAATAATGTTGCTTTATAAGAATTATAGATTAATACATGATAGGTTAGAGTATTATAATTATAGAAATAGTTGTGATGCAAATATAAAGTTTCAAATAGTTCAGTTTGTATTCACTGTTTTTGTGATGTCATAAAAAACAACATGTTTACATACATTCACCTATAAAAGCCCACTCACAGTAAAGATATAAGGAGAATTTCAGCACAGACTATAAGGCACAGTACAGGGGGCAATTAGAGCTCATTTACATATATTATTCCTAAAGCAGAGTAACAAAAACAGCCTGTTTGTTTCTAAAGAGGAATAAGGAAATTGTCATGCAGAAATGAATTATGACTGTATAAAATACATAGAAAAGCATAAAGATTATAAAATAAATGCAACACAAGAAAATTATGATCACGAGTCCTTCATACATTGATCAGCCATAACATTAACACCACTGACAGATAAAATAAATAACATTGAATTTCTAGCAGTAAGTGAACAGTCAGTTCTTGAAGTCGATGTGCTGGAGGCAGGAGAATTGGACGAGCGTAAGAATCTAAGCCACTTTGACAAGGGCCTAATAGTGATGTCTAGACGACAGAGTCAGACCATCTCCAAAACAGCAGGTCTTGTGGAGTGTTCCAGGTGTGCAGTAGTTAGAACCTACCAAAAGTGATCCAAGGAAGAACAACTGGTGAAACAGCAACAGGATCATCAGCACCCAAGGCTCAATAATGCGTGTGGGAAGTTAAGGCAAGGCTAATTTGACAGAAGAGCTACTATGCTTTAAAAAGTCAATGGTGACTCTGATAGAAAGGGGACAGGATACATAGTGCACCAGAGTCAGAGCTGTTTCAGCAGCATGAGAGGGACCTTTAATATTAGGCAGGTGGTGATAATGTTATGGCTGATCTGAATTTTGCTCTGGGAACTAAAACGTGTGATTCAAGCAATTGCTGACCTCTGCTTCCTCTGGAAAACCCTCCGACCTCTCTGGGCCTAAATCTTCCGCAACACTGTCCATCCTATACCTGCATGTGGATAAAATGTGAGACATATGAAACTGAAAACCAAACTCAAAGAACAAAATATAGAGAACAAGTGCAGACAATGGAAGATTGCTTACCTTTTTCTTTCTTTTTCCAAGACTTGTCGTCAAAACTACACTTGAATGAAACACACAACAAAAGGGAGCTGCTTTTAAATGACAAATGTCAAAGCATCAGAGTGAAGATCAAATCAAATTACATTTATTTCTTTCTTCCCTCTCATTTCAACCCAAAACCCCAGCACTGCTGAGGGCATGCTGTGTTTGGGACCTGTTGCTAGGAGACCGTACGCTTCCGGAAAGGGGGCGTGTCAGAAATCTGAAACGATTAAAAACGATTAAATTAATTAAATGATACATTTTATTGCAATTTTTATGACAATGTTTATCGATAAAGAAATGTTTCAATATTTAAATCATTTTAGATGCAAACATTATTCGCTCAACTTGTGATAATGCCTGAAACAACATAAAAGTCCTACATTTCAATGTTGCATTTTGCATGTTGCGAGACAAAAATAGTAAAGAAATGACTAAAACTGAAAAAAAACTGCAGCACTTTTATTTTATAACACTTCAGGGTGATTGAGCATCATATAGTTAGCAAAATTAGTTTTTTATTATCCTATATGTAGTTTAATAAACAAAAAAAACCCTTTAAAAGTTAAATAGTTGCATTTGTACAGTTTAAATGGGCCTGGCATAGCATAAAGAGACCAAATATAAAATCAGCTTTCAGTGAAATTATTATTGGTTTTTTTTTTATTATATCAGCAATTTCTTTATTACCTCTGCCTTAGTCAACAAATAACTTTGAGCTGTATTTAAATGTATCAAAAGTGCTATATAAATCAATTTTTATTATTTCGTTTTTATTATTAGTTTATTATTATTATTATTTGTATTATTATTGTTGTTTGTATTATTCTCATTATTGTTATTATTATTATTGTTGTTGTTATGTTCTCAAAGCATACAGTAAACAATGTTTTTTAACCTTATTTACGACTGCTCGAAAAATTATTTAAAGCTAAATACACTGTATAGAATAGAATATAAAGTATTTCTTATGGTCGACGTGTGTATGATCTGTATGAGTGTATCCTCTCCCATGCGCTAGGGGGCACTGAGGAGCTGCTATAGTGAAAAGGCGCGTTCGAGGCGACACTGTAAATAAAATGGAATACAGGAGGGAAACAGGACGCTAGTTTCATGGGTCAGTATTTTTTGTTTATCTCAAGGTTTTTATCGTTTTTCTTGTTTTCCTACATCACTCCTCATGCTGTTCTTTCTCAAATGAGATTCATGAGATCTGGGGTTTGTTTACGAGACTGACTTTGGCTTTCGCCTGTCCACTTTAAATGCTACTCTCTGGCTTCTGGGCTAATGTGTAAATAAAGGCTTCGTGTTTCAGATGCAGCCTGCTAAATGTTCTTGATTTTAATCAGTTTAGGGCTCACAGTATGTGTTTACAGTAACTCAGCAGTTGCCTGCTGTGGAGAAATAAGCTTTAAAGCGTTTTCGTGGCTGTTTTGTTCTGTATGGAGTTTATGAGTCTGGTCATTGCTGTTTATGTGTTTACCTCACCTTTCAGTAGACAAACATCCAGTGAAGGACATATATATTTCTTGAATTATTATTATGATTAATATTCTTTGGGCTTTTTTTTACCCTTTCTTGTCAGTTTGGCTTTATTAAGCTGCACAGCAATACTAGTAACTTCCCTGTCCAGCTTCTATGCTGCAGCAGCTAATTGCACAGTGTAGTGTTTTGTGCTGAGCTTATATATCCAAGTGAAATGACTTGTCAGTTTATGTCTAAACTTGCTGTTGTTGTGTAGAAACCTGCTTTAAGGCGTGTTTATGACTGCAGCAAACTTTTAAATATTCATGATTTTGTTTTGCAAAGCAATGATTTGATATTTTTTCAGGTATTCGAGTGATCTGCTGCAGTAGTGAGTGATGCAGTACTGAAACATTCAGAAAATATATTTATTAGTCTATTATTTTAATACATTTCACCACATATGCATCTTAATTTGTGGGCCATGGTGACCTAGTGGTTCAAGTCCTGACCCAGGTACTGATGAGGTACACTTGAGCAAGGCACTGTCCTGCTACACTACTAACTAGGACTAGTCACAGCCAGCTAAACAATAACACCAACAGTTGGGATGGTGAAGGTGAACAGGTGCTTCCTCCATCCAAGGCACCCTTATCTTCTCAAATGGCTTCTAATGCAACATCACTGGACAGTGCAACACTACTGGAGAATGCTAACCACCAGTTCTATTAGGTCTGCTTTTCTGTTGGGTCTTCTAGCAGATGCCCATGCTGGGTAGAATCACACTGTGTGAAGTGGGAAGAAGGAGGGCCACCCTTCCCACCTAGAGAGAGAAAACAATTGTGGTATCTTGGGACTCCCAGCCACGTATGGATGTAGGACCACAAGGGATGCAGGGAATAGTTGAAACTGTTCAGGGCAGTGGGGCCCCAGAACTGGGAACTACTGTTCTAGGGTATTAAAGCATTTTCTTGGAGCATGTGGACAAGTGACTCTTCTGATGTTTTTCTCTTTCAGATGTAAGAAATGAAGGTAAAAATAAAGCAGTGGAATGGTGTGGCATCCTGGTTGTGGGTGGCCAACGATGAGAACTGTGGCATCTGTAGAGCTCCCTTTAACGGCTGCTGCCCAGACTGTAAGTGACAACTGAACAAAGCCTCTTGCACTGTGGACCCTGTTTTTTTCTATGCTGAAACTGTACTGTTGCGCCTGATTTATTCTGTACCATGAATTATGAACTAACCTGCTCAGGTGTAACTCTGATCCAAATGTAGTAGCACTTTTTTGATGGTCCAATGAATATGGACATTCACATAAACTCCCAGCTCTAACTCTGCACTTCATGGCAACACAAAACTCTATTGACAATCATGTAATCCTTAGTCGTTTAAGCATTTTCAACAGGATGATCCTCAGAATGAAAAGTGGCTTTATAGACCAGTGAAATGTTTTTTGTACGTCTATGTTAAGGTTGTCACAATTACTTAGTTATACACGTTTTACTTGATTTATGTTCTTGACAAATCGACTTCTTGATTACTTTGCAACTTAAATGATCAACAGAGCATTTGTACGTCATTATGAAGCCATGCTTGATATTCCGTCTGTTTTTGCAGTCAGCAGCTCCTTTTTCTATGGTCTCGACATGACTTGGACATGTATTTGGACTTGGCCTGGTCTCTGACTCTGCCAAATGTCCTTCTCCAGCTGCCTTTAAAAAATATATTGGTTTATTTCAAAATCCATCTACATGGGCATCGACACTCCACCTGGTAACCAATCATATTCCTGCCAGAACTCAGGCCTATGTTCCATTGTTGGACGCAAACACGATGTCGACAAGCTCGGCTGCTATAAAATTTGGTTTTACAAGCAACCAACAATTTTTCCAGAGTCCTGAAGAGAAAACACGAGAGCGCCTGTACATTTTTTTTGTTTGTTTTGCTCATATTAGTTGGCTTAAAGATTTGTAGTGTTTTTGATAGATGAATAACAAAGTTCTTTTATTTCCTCACTAACAGACTGGTCCAGGTTCATTATTGTCAGGATAAAATTGTTTATTCCACCTTAAGTGTTACCGGACTCCATGTTGGATTCAATTTAGGACAGGACCGAAAATAAAAACCTGACTTCAGCTCAGACATGTGTAGTGCAGTAAAGACCCCTTTGGCCCACATTAGGTTCATGTCCAGCGTCTGTTCTATTGGTCTGCGCTTTTTCTCTAGAGATTATTCAAGTTCTACAAGCTGCAGCTAAACACCACTTATGACCTTCACATAAAAAGTTTGCAAAAGTGTCATGTAGTAATGAATTACTGCTTTTGGTTTGTTTCTCCTCTTACAAATAAACAGCCTCTTCTGGTTACTGTGATTTTATAGCTGATGCATGTAAATGGCCACTGTACTGACTGACTGCCCTGCCTGTGTTGAGCTACACTGAAAAAGCAAGCTGAACCACCTTCTAGCTTTTGTTTGAGTGGGCAGGGCTAAACCAGCGTTTATGTAAATGCATTGGTGTTTGTGACCTCACCGAAATGGTCTATTCATCACAGCTGTTTTTGCGACTTCATTTCCATGAATGGTTCATTGAGAATCTAATAACGTTTACGTCCACCATCAAACCCGTCTGTTTTAAGAACTTAAGGGCATAATGATTTCCCATGATATGGGCTCTTTTAAAGTAGCTGATCTCACTCATTCGAAGGCTTTTCTGCATAGCACATTTCCAAATATTGGTGAAGATTTCCTGCACATATGAAAAATAAATACAGAACCATCTAACCAATAAGATTTGCCATTACAAATGTCCCATCATATTGCATCTCCTCTTTCTCTGTGCAGGTAAAGTCCCTGGAGATGACTGCCCACTAGTCTGGGGTCAGTGTTCACACTGCTTCCACATGCACTGCATCCTGAAGTGGCTGAACTCGCAGCAGGTCCAGCAGCAGTGCCCAATGTGCCGGCAGGAGTGGAAGTTCAAAGAGTGAGAATTTCAGTTGGATTTTCTCACTGTGAAGCTCATTCACATAGCATAACGTGCACTGTGCACAAATTCATGCATTTTATCTTCTAAACAAGTGTTTTATCAGTCTGGTGATCATCCAAAATAATAGCTGTTCCTTCTTTTATTCAGGGGAGACACATCATGAGGTGACGAAATAAACCATTACAATATCAAACTGATGCTTTATTTCTTTAAGGACAATAAATAGATACTTCAACCTAAAAATATATACTTTTGATGATTATAGGTGCTAAAAATACAACAGACGTATGTTTAAATGAGGTGATTAAATGAACTGAAAGGAGAGGAACAATTATCACAACATTTCAAAGCTACTCAGACATTTTAAACTTTACACCAAAAGCCAAACCGGGTCGGGTAAGAGAACTTTGCAGTCTAGACGCAAAATATCTTCGATTATCATAACCTGGCTGTATGTAATATTCTATACACACACAGGCCGTGTGTACTTCTGCTTTCTCCAAACTCGTCAGGAATATACTCCTTACTTCCAAAGCAAGGCATTGAGTTTCCACTGACCCATTTTCAAATAAAACCAAAAATGGGGGGAAAATGTTTTTCTCCCTACAGCAATTTATAGATACATATATGCGGTTGAAGAAAAGATCAAAATTTTGAGATTAGTACATTTTGGCACAATATTACATCAATACAGCAGCACAAAGTATCAATATTATGTTATTATTTTTTTACATTTACCTTTATGGTGCTTTTTTTTCCCTTCTGAAGTCCACTAGATGGCGCAACACCTTGTTCTTTGCGTAACAGTTAAAATTGGAAAGGAATTCAATGGGAAAATTTGCGTGAGGTGAACAGAGTGGTGTGATATTTTCCTTATGAATAAGGCCTTTCTTTATAACTTTTTTACGCATTTAAATCTCAATGTATTGAATTACAATGCCTGCTGTATTGAAAAATGTAGAGAATCACATTAATATTGTATAATGGCCCAAATATCATATTGTATTGTTACCTTTGGGGGAACGGCCCACCTCTAATATATACGTGTGTGTGTGGAGGAACTGGAAATAGATTATCTAAGCTATTAACTATAGCTCCAAGGAATGAAACAGCATACTTTTTGTTTGGCTACTCACTCCTCGCTAAGCTGCAAGAAATAATTAAACAATTTTGATAAAAAGTAATGACAAATAATGATTTAACACAGAATAGCCCAGCTAACCAACTGACAAAATCGCTAGAGAGCAAACATTTATGCATTATTGATTCCTGATAATGACAAGGACTGCATGTCGTGGTGATTTCGTTCAGTCCTGCATAACTTCGCAGTGTGAAGAGCCTGAAGGAAATTACTGGTAAAGGCCTGGAAGTGCAGTCAGTCAGTCTGCAGCTGGGCTTGTGCGTAGGTTTAGCTGCCCCAAGCTGAGGTAAGGAAAGGGAGAAGCAGAGACAAATCCATGCTCCAGGTGCTGCTTCGCTGGTTCTCTCTGGTTCCAGAGCGCTTCTTGAAAAATGGTCAAAAGGTCCTGGGCTTGATCTTCTTAAATGAAAAGTTCTGATCCAAGTTAAAGAGCTGAATTTTACACCCTAACAATGTATACACAGTGAGTTGCCAGTTTAATAGCACCACCTAAACCGTAGCTACACTCATTGGCCATTTTATCAGAAATGCCCGTCTTATAATTGCACTTCGTAGGGGTGCAGTTATCTGTGGCTGCATAATTTAATCAGCTGTGACCATCTACACTACCCTCTCCTAGCCACCATATAGTATTTAGGGGTGGACAATTTTCAGCAGTAACACTGACCTGGGAGTGGGCTACTCTTTTTGGTCAAGTTATCAGAAACATCTGATACAACTTGTTGGTAATCAACTGGAGACTATAGCCCTCTCCGTTTGTGTTGGTGACCCTCTAGACCTTCATCGGGGATCAGTTTCTGACCACAGAGCCACTCTTGGCTGGATATTGTTGAATGGTGGCCCACTGTGAACACTGATATGTGTAAAAACCCAGTGCCAAGAAACCCACACACTACAGTGCCACTGTTGAGAATGACTCACCACCCAACAGCAGTCCTGTGGTCAAAGTGATTATCTGTCATTGTGAACACAGCACAGCGCACAGTGCCCCACAATGAAATGTGACCTCTACATTTAACCCATCTGTGTAGGAGCAGTGGGCAGCTGACATAGGCAGTGCCTGGGGCTGGTACTTTGCTCACAGGATCCTCAGTGGTACTTGTACTGGTCTGGAATTTAAACCGGCGACTTTCAGGTCACGGGCAATTCCCTAACCATTACACCACCACTGCCCCACCTGGTCAGAAACTGACCAGTCATGAACAAGGAAGAGGGGGGCTGTGCTGTAACAGTTGTAAATGTACACCTATATAGAGAAGCTATAAGGTAGGTGTTTCTAATAAAGTGGCCAGCAAGTTTAAGTAAAAAGTATGTAACTAAAAAACTGCAACTATGTGTTTCACATCCTAATGCACACAATAGACAGATATGATACAGACCCTGGGCATGAACTCATAAAGCATGTGAGAATAGAAGAGCTGATGTAGAATCTGCTTTCAAGACCAAAACCTGATCCTAGATTACCTGAACCAAATTCTGCGCCATAGCACAGGCGTAAGTGTACTGGTCCAGGATCTTCTCATGCCTTGTATTGCAACATTGTGTTCCATGCTGGGAAATACGTTTGTCATCAGTGACAAAAGGTCGTCCCTGTCTGAGGAAATAATAATTTCTGGAATGCAGTGCCTTTGTAACTTGCATAACCTTACAGCAGAGCAGATCCAGGTCCACAGGAGTTGGCAGTGTCTGCATAAGGAAAGAAGAAACCTTGTGTAAAAAAAAAAACTAAAAAAACAAAAACGGTTGCTGGAGACATGCATAAGCAGACAGGACCCTTTGCCATTTTCACTAAGACTTTTTGGAGTCCTGCGTGTTCCGCCGCCTGACGTCATTCAGGTCCACTGGCGTGAATGCTGTAAGATGTAAACAAACAAAAACATCACATAAAAATTTTAAATAGCAAATTAGAAAACACAAATAAAAAAACACAAAAGATAGTCACAGACAATCAATTATTGTGTGGCTTAAATATGATTATCAATTTTTTTTATAAAGCCTCAATTCCAAAAAAGTTGTGATGCTGTGTAAAATGTAAATAAAAATCAAATGCAATGATTTGCAAATCGAATAAACCGATATTTTATTCACAATAGAACATAGAAAGGAATAAAAACATTGAAAGTGACATTATTTTGAATTTGATGGCCGCAACACCTATTTAGGTTCATCGACAACAGATCAGTCACATGACTGTATAAAAAGAGCATCTTCGAGAGTCTCACCAATCTGCAAAAAAGGGGGACCTACTCAGTGTTAGGCAGGTATTTTTAATTTTATGGCTGATCTGTGTACACATTTATTAATAATAGCTCATTAAAAATCTTTTTTTGTGCCAAAGGATAAGGAGCAGAGAATCAATACAGAGGAGTGGTTTGACCCTAATCATGGACTATATTCTCCTTTTAAAGGACAAAGGAGTCAGTGCAATGGAAAATGCTGGCTACTCCAGGACGAGGCTCAATCCATGACTGACCCATGAAGTATATATAGAAATAAAGAAAAAATTATATCAACATACAGCTGAGGTTGGGGTTTGGTGTCCTCTCCACATATTTCTGGGGTCCTTTATTGCTGTTTTCACTGCCTTGGAAAGACTGCATCTCCCTCATCACACACTGCCAGGCTGTGGAAACACCAGACTAGTCTCAGAAATCCATTGACATAATTAGTGAAGTGACTATTTGTTATTGTGAACACATCCCATCACACCTGGCGCACCACAATGAAATGTGACCTCCGCAACCACAAGAGGTCCACAAGCAACCATTAACAGAGCCAGTAACCTTGCTCAAGGGTATCTCAGTGATGCCTGGGCCAGGACTTGAATCTGTGACCTTCTGAACACTGACCACAAAATTTCTGTTCATTGGAGAATGCGGGCACAAAATGGTATAATGCTATACATATTTCCTAATTATAATACGTTTTCTATACGGAGTCATTCTGCTTGTATTTTTTGGTCAAAACACACTTATAATAATAACGCATAATTAATGAACAATGCAACAAAGTACAAAGTTGTGTGTGTGTTGTTAAGTATATCATTTAGTTCATTACGACAGTGGAAGTCATGCTATTATTATATTATTATTATTATATATGTCATTATGCCTAAGAAAAACATTTATATTTATATAATGTCATAAAATCCAATCCAGCTGTGGGTAAATGTTATCATCAGTGTCTGTCGTATATATTTAAAGGGCTTACTGTAGTGAATGAAGCGCACATTCTCCTCATGTGCTGGTGTGAGTAGTTCTTCCGTGTTGGTTGGCGAGCAGGCGCCAGAAGTCTGTTTGTAGTTCTGCACCATCTTTGGAGCTGCTAAAGAAAGAGATATGATTTTGGCAGAGTTCAGTGATTTTCCGGCTCAAACACATCTGATTCAGCTCACCTGTTCATTGCCAGGTTTAGTGACTGTTTAAAGAGGAAAAATACCAAACTGTGCTGGATGTCTGCCCTCCAGGGGCAGATGTGACCCCAACCTGCTCTAACAAACCCTGGGAAGACACTGATGGGCTCCACATAGGCTATGACAGTGTTTCCCAACTCTTGTCTTGGAGGCATACCCTGCATATCTTTGTGTTTTTACTGCTCCTAACACATCTGATCCAACTAATCCGCCAATTAACATCACTTTACTGAGTTACAGTAGGTGTGGGGAGGCAGGGAAAGCAGTAAAATGTGTAGGGCGGTGAACCTTCAGTACCAGGGCTGGGAAACACTGGGCTATGGGGCCTGAAGATGCAGATCATAAGGTTGATCCCCTCTTCATTTTCCTGCTGGTCAATTAAAAGGACAGATGGAGGTCTAAAGAAGAGGCAGGTCGACAGAACACAGGGTGCACATGCATTATTTAAGCTTTTTTGTGTACTGTAAAGTAAACCCCTCTTTCTCTACAGGAAGCCTATAGCTTTCCATAGTTGCAGAAAGGCTAAGCTAACCGGCTAAAGCTATTCTGCAGTGCGTAGAAAAGGACACAAACGCTCATTTTAATCATTTATACTATTACAAGCCCTATTTCTGTTCACGGTGTAAGAGACACATACTTTGTCCTCACTGGCTGCTCTTGTTTTTATGCCACAGGCTAGCAGCTTAGCTGTTAGCTTAGCAAACACAAGCGTCTGTTAGCCAGCAAAACCGCCCAAAACCAGGTTTTCTATATTAAACGGCAGCACAGATGCGATGTGGAATACTTACGCCGTATAAGCTGTTTTAACCTACGAATGTAAAACTGACTACAAATGTTAGTTCTGCTTATGCTTTGATAAGATGCTCGCTTACAGACCTGCGCAGTGAAGCAGTGAAGCCCTTTGTGCCGAAGCAAAACACTGCAGTGCAGGGTGCCACCAAAAGAGGGCGTGCCAAAACGCAGCTTTGCCCTACGGGGGTGTGTCAAATCGTGGCATTGCCAAAAAGGGGCGTGTTTAAGCGCAGCGTATTCAAGGAAAGTGATATGTAAAAGGACATTATGGCCAGAAAGGTATGTGTTATAAAGAAGCATGGACAGATAAGAGTATGATAAAGGCTAGAATGGACACAAACGTGTTAAAGAACAGTATGGACAAAAAAGGGGCACGGTAAAGGCTAGAACGGACAAAAAGAGGCACGTTAAGGCCCAGGATTGCCAATAAGTGTTTGTGGACAAAAGGGGCGTTTTAAAAGCTCTGTACTGGGGACAGAGGGGGTGTGGGAAAAGTGACGCATGGCCAAAAAGGGACGTGTTAAAGGGGAGCATGGGCAAAAGGGGTGTGGTAAGGGCCAGTTTGACCAAAAAGGGGCGTGTTATGTTAATGTAATAAAAGTCCAGTCTGGACAAAAGGGGGCATATTAAATCTCTGCATAGACAAAAAAGAGGTGTGTCAATGGGTCAAGGGCGTGGACATTTTACTAATGACCAAAAGGGGGCGTGATATAGCCTAGTCTAAAAGGGGCGTGTTAAAGCTCAGCTCAGTCTAAAAAGGGGCGTGTTAAAGCTCAGCCTAGTCTAAAAAGGGGCGTGTTAAAGCTTGGCATGACTAGAAAGCTTGCTGTTTTGTAACAGAAATAAAATAAAAAACTCAAATCATATATTTATTTAAAAACTTTATTAAAAAATAAAATATAAAAATTAAGACTAAACCATGCTGTGCAACAATATTATATCTAGTAAAAAAAAACATTTCAGGTTTACAAAAGTTTCCTTGAACACAGAGGCTCTAGTCTGTCATGATGCAGATCATCTAGCAAAGTCAGAAGAGCAGTAAAAATATGGATTTTACCATAAATACAGGCAGAATGTGAATAAAATGCATTTTGCTAGAAAATCTGAAAAAAAAGCTGATAGTGAGCAGCTGCTGCTTTGTGTCTCTTTTTTGGGAGGAAGGCAGCTGTGCCCAGTCAGTAAAGGAGAAATCCTTCAATGTGGAGAACAGAGGACAGAGGCACTTCTCCATTCAGCGCACCACTGTGTTTCCTCACACGCTCAGGCCCAGGCTGCTGAGACCAAAGGGCCTTGCTGAAGACCTTAACCATGGCAGTGGCTGTCCCGACATGACTGTCTGGACTGTTTCATTGCAAGGTGAGAAATCTAGGGAGAAACCTCAGTCTCCCCCGACCCCAAACAGCTCCACCAACTCCTTGCAGTCTGGGTCAATGAGGTCAGCAGGTTTCTCTCCACATTCGTTCTCTGCATCATGATCAGCGCCCAGAGACAGCAGGTACCTGAAGACACAAGACAAACATTTCTGTTTTTCTCTTTCTTTTCTTTCTTTATTTCTTTCTTTCTTTTTCCCCTCCTTCTATTAGTCTTCCTTCCTTTCTTTTTACTTCTCTTTTCTTTCTTTTTCTAAATTTTTTCTTTCCATTTATCTGTTTCTGTTCCTACTTTCAATTTCTCTATTCTTTCTTTCTTTATTTCTTTCTTTCTTTCTTTATTTCTTTCTTTCTTTCTTTCTTTCTTTCTTTCTTCTGTAAGAATTCTGGAGCTCTGATGGTCTTTCTCTCAGGTAAGCATCAGCCATTGGCCTGTAAGATCAAAAGGAAACTCACTTGGCAATTTCTGGGAATCCGTCACTGCAGGCCATGTGGAGTGGAGTCCATCCTTCTTCATCCCTCTGCATGATGTCGGCTCCAAAATTCACCAGCAGCTTCACACACTCCAGGTTCCCCGAGAGCACAGCCTCGTGGATGGCTGCCATGCCTGCACAATGACCAGAGGGATCAGGGGCTAAATATCCAGCTCAGACGGCTCAGTTATCAGGGTGATTAAGACTTGGACAGCCAGGATTATCTCATTACAGCCTCGGCCTGTTTATGTCTGATACACACATCGCTGTGGTGGAGCGGCAGCGGCTCACACAGGAATTAAGAGCCCTAATTAATCAACAACAGGTTCGAGCATCGTTCATCCAGACAATGAGACCTGAAGCACTTTAGAAGTTTCCTCCCTCCACTGCTCGCTGTCCGCTGCTCACAACTGATGCACTTCATTCAGAACTGGCTGTTATTTTTAGCCAAATTTACATATTCGAACTGTATAGAATGGGAATTACACCGTAACCTGATTAATTACCATTTTTAACTCCTTTATTTAAAAAAATATCGTTTTTCTTTCTTTTCTTTTGATTTATTTTTCTTTCTTTCTTTCCCTTTTACTCTTTTCCTCTTTTTTTTATTCTGTCTTTTTGTTTTATTTCTTTCTTTCAGTCTTTATTATTTAGTCAACTTTTCTTGTTATTAGAATATTTGAAATATATATATGATAATTCATTTCTAATAATAATTTATTAGATTTAAAAGTATTTATTTGGCACAGGCTTCATTTGTGCTGTGTAGTGTAAACATCTCCACTTTTTATCCACCACCCCACACTCACCCCCTATCAACAAGTACCCCCCCCCGGGTATTAATTCCTGTTCTGCACCTGACTATCATATTTAAATCTGGTCTTAATTGTATAGAAAATTATACCTTGTAGATTACACGTGATTCTAAACTTTACCAATTTAATCAAATAAAACTGTCATACATGTCTTCACTCTTTACCTGAGTGGTAGATGGTGTCCAGGGTCACCCTCCTGGTTTTAATAAAACGACCGATCCTCTCCAGCTCGCCTTGCCGGACGTAATCCTGGAAGAGGACGTCGTTGGGAAAGTGGACGCTGCGGACAGGTTTGAGAGGCTTGTGAGGACGCAGACAGGATGCTGGGCTTATGATTTTGGAGCCACAGCCCTCGTAGGTCACACTTGGGGTCACTGGACACTGGTAATACTTCATTGTGCTTTAGGAAGTTCTCGTCACTCAAGTGAAGGAAGCAAAGGAACAAGCTGTAGGCTTCTTCAAGATCTTCTTGGAAGCTCCAGTGAAAGGTTTGCTTAGATGTTTAGATGTTTCTGCTTTAGGACCTTCAAAAAAGCTGAGGATGTGCTGTTGCTCAAGCTTCAGAGCTTCTCCTTCACTTTCGGGGATCTGGTGTTCTTCCCTGGACTTCAAGGTTTGAGTCTTGCCCTGGCCTAAGCTTTAGATTTCTTCTTTCAGGAAGCTTCGGTTCTTCTCTGTTTCTGGAGCTTGCAGCTGCGTCTGCTTCTTGAGTGGTGCTGTGGCTAGATCTCTTGAGGCTTCTTCCTGGACAGTTGGGGAGTAGTGAGAGTCTGAATGGCTCTGAATGGCCATGAGCCCTTTATATTCACTCTCAAACTATTTTCGGTGCCGTCACCTCACAGCTCCAATGACTGACTGGGAAGATGAGTGGACCTTGGCTCCACCCACTCAGCTCACTCATGCCCTTCCAACTGATGGGAGCTGTAACCTCAGCCTGTTTTCGCCAGGATGCTCACACCCACATGCACATTGCCAATCACGTCAAGCCTGTTGGACACACACTGCACAAGCTGGAAGGAGCAACTTCTAGTAAACAGCCGAGGGGCATAAAGATGGTTTATGGGTGAAACATGCCAAACAGCAGGCCAAGAGCAGGTCAACAGCCATGACTGGATTTTTACAAATAGCCCTTGACCATCAGCCAGCAAAAAAGGTGTTTGCCAGCAAATGGGGCTATTTTGGTTCCTCAGTTTATGGTGTTACCATGCTGATGCCACAAAGCAGATGATGGTGTTTTCTAGATTTAGTTCAAAGATGTTCAGCATGAGATTAGTGTTAATAAATAACCTCCACGTTCTAGAACAATCTTAGTTAGTCTAAACCAGTGGTTCTCAACTTTACATAAAATATTCCGTAAAACTATTAACATCTCCTGGATGCATGGGCACACTGATGGTGCTTAATTCTTTGAGCTTACTATACATCTATCAATATTTATATCAACCAAAACAATAAAACCACCTCCCTAATATTGTGAATGTTCCCTCATACAACCAGAGCAGCCGATTGTGGTGCACTGTGTGGCCCACAGAACAGCAACTCTTCTGTGGGATCAAACCAGGTGGACTAGCCTTCAGTGAGTGCTATGGTGCCCAAGTTCTCCTTCCTTAGATCACTTTTGGTAGATACTAACCACTTTATAGAGAACCCTCCTTAGACATCACAGTTTGGCCCTCAGATCCTTACGTAACCAGATCCTTCAACCGTATCAACTTCAGGAACTGACTGTTCACTTGCTGCCTAATAATCCCCCAATCCCCCATCTCTTGACAAGAGTCACTGTAACAGGATCATTAGTGTTACTCACTTAACCTGCTAGTGGTTTTAATGTTGTGGCTGATGGGTGTACATTTATAATTTCCCACTTTTTACTTATGAAGAATATTTCCACTACAGCTTATCCCACTGTTACAGGCCTGCGGACCACTAGAGCAAGGGTGTCTGAGGTGGGGAACTACCAAACCTAACAGCAACCCTCCAGGACCACACTAGAGATTCAAGGTCCATTTGTGGTCCCAGCAGTTTAGAAATCCTTGGGTCCTCAACATTTAAAAAATGTCCCTAGTGATCATTAAAGTATCTATCTCTATCTATCGACAAAGTCCACGTCTACCATGACCTTGATAGCATTATTAATTTGATTTCAATTAAAGGAATTATTCCCCCCCATAGAGCACAAACACTGCAGAAACTCATGTGTCCCCAAACTGTATGTAGGTATTCTCTCCACTTCCACTGTGCCCTCAGGGGAGTGTGCAGGCAGGCATTAAATTTAAACCATAGTCACCAGCAAGGCATCACGTACGCCTTGTGCTTGGACTTCCCCCACCCTTCTAAGGTCCTCAGACTCCATACTTGAGCATTAGAAGCCTAGTGTTACTACAGTCATTGGTTAATATTCTAAGTTTTGAATTATATGCATATTAACATGACCTTTGTTCTTCATGGACACATCTAATCCTGCATTTCGGAACGGTTCGGTTCAGGAACACAGCGAAAAACAAGATTTCTTCTTGCATATCAAACCCCAAAAGCATTAAATGGACTTGGTTATCACATGCTAAAAAAAGGAAGCTGGAATAAGAGCCTGATTCAATTTCAGTTTTTGTGAGGTCACTAGCCAACCTATACACCGATCAGCCACATTAAAAACACTTACAGGTAAAGTGAATAAAATTCTCATCTTATTACAGTGGCACCTGTCAGTGGGATATATTAAGCAGCAAGTGAACAGTCAGTTGATGTGCTGGAAGCAGGAAAAATGGGCGACTGTAAGGGTCTGCGTCACTTTGACAAGGCGTTCAGAGCAGAGCCGGTACTGTGCAGTGGAAAAGTAGCACTCTGTACTAAAATCATAGACTATACATGACAGCCAATCAGAATGGAGCTCATTTCAGTAGTCTTAAGATGTTATAATAGGACATGAATGATTAAAATAAAAATACCAATTCACAAGCTCCACCCCCACCCAAGCACGAACAGCCAAGCCAAACAATACAGGTCAAACCTGAAAAATTAGAATATTGTGCAAACGTTCATTTATTTCAGTAATTTAACTTAAAAGATGAAATTAATATATGACACTCATTACATGCAAAGTGAAATATTTCAAGCATTTATTGGTTATAATTTTGATGATCATGGCTTACAGATTATGAAAACCCCAAATTCAAAATCTCATTACATGAAATCAATAAAAAAGGATTTTAAAATAGAGAAATGTCAGACCTCTGAAAAAAAAGTATAAATCACAACCTCAGTACATGCTTTGGGCCCCTCATGCATTAATTACTGCCTCAGTGCAGCGTGGCATGGACGCGGTCAGCCTGTAGCACTGCTGAGGTGTTCTGGAAGACCGGGACGCTTCAATAGCAGCCTTCAAGCTCTTCTGCATTGTTCGGTCTCATGTCCCTCATCTTTCTCTTGGCAATGCCTCACAGATTCTCTATGGGGTTCAGGTCAGGCGAGTTTGCTGGCCAATCAAGCACAGTAATCCCATGGTCATTAAACCAGGTTTTGGTACTTTTGGTAGTGTGGGCATGTGCCAAGTCCTGCTGAAAATGAAGTCAGACTTTTCGGAGGTCCGACATTTCTCTATTTAAAATCCTTTTTTTTGATTTCATGTAATATTCTCATTTTCTAAAGATTTTGAATTTGGGGTTTTCATAATCTGTAAGCCATAATCATCAAAATTATAACAAATGAAGGCTTGAAATCTCACTTTGCATGTAATGAGTCTATATGATTAGTTTCACCTTTTAAGTTGAATTACTGACATTTTTGCACTATTCACATTTTTCCGAGTTTCACCTGTATTACTTAAATAGAAAAAAACGAGACTCACCACTCAGTAGTGAAAATTAGCTCAATAGACACTTTGATTTCACTCAAATTCACACACAATTCAAACCAGACCAACACAAAGTTTGTCACCATTTTGTTGTTTATTTGGCCACCAGTTAACTTTTCCACATCGATTTGGAAATGTGATGGAATGCTTCATCTCTCTGAACAACAACTCATTTCTCTCAATTTCCGCTTTAAATTTAAAAAAAAGACAACCAAAAAAAAGAAAAAAAAAAAACTTGCAGAAGTCCCTCCCTGTACAAACTCCCCATGCCCTTTCCCCTTTACACCCCCCTCCCCCATGATATCCATGATATCCACCCCTACTAGGGGGGGGGGAAGAAAAAAAAAAAAAAAAACAACACACAACAACGATCAACAGCTGGGGTGAAAAACAATTATATTCACAATCCTGCTCCTGGACATGTGAAAGACAAAACAAATCAGCGATTAGTTCTTAAGTTAACATTAGCATTTTCCTGTGCATTCCCCTCCCCGTCATACTGACCACACAGACAGACCCGCCACAGCGCAAACCGCCGCAAGACTGAGGGACATGAAAGGATTTGGGGCTCCAAGAAGGGATGATGGGCAAACATTTTGTTTCAGTAACTAATGAAATCTCTGCTGGCATTACAAATGAAGTGCTACAGAATTTACTTTTCCTCTGAGACGAGGGCCACGCGCCCTTAAACCAACCCGTTTAAATAAAAACCGGGAAAATACAGTTAAATAAAAGTAATTTCACTTCTTTAAAAAAAAAATAAAAAAAAAAAAAATCAGTAGCCAGATATTAAAGGAATGGTCCAGTCAATAATGCTAATGTTGCCAACAATGAATGAAAGTGAATAGGAATCAGTTAGCATTATAAAAAAGGACATACTAACTGCTTCCTAGTGGCTTACATTTACCATCAGCTAAATAAGCATTGTATGGATGAGTGGTTCCTTTAATAGTTTAGGGGAGGAAAAAACAAAATGATGCAAAGACTGGAATAGAAGAACAAGGGGGAAATACCTCAGCTTGGTCTCGGCTACATCTGCATTTGTATCACAACGGCCCGCTCTGGACAGAACGTAATGCTTTGATCGACCTCCGATCGAGTGTGTGGCCCCAGTGCCCTGAGAATTCTGTCCATTCCAGCCACCCTGCGCTCATCCACTCCATCTGGAAGGGGAAAACTACATAGAACGCCTTTCCCCTCCCCACTCAGTTCCCTGCGTGAGGTTAGATAATGAACACTGATCTCGTGGATCATAAGGAGGTGGTGTGGGCTGGTGGAGAAGCTCAATAGGACATTAAAAACCTCGAACAAGCTTTAAAGCCAAACTTTGGGGGTTAAACAGTTGGGTCCTCAAAACAGAAAGGGCTAATCCCTTTCCAGAAAGGACCCAAAACATGTGTTTTCCTTTGAGGTCCATAAGTAAGAAAGTCCAGGCTAGAGACTGGGAAGGATGGGAACGGTTGCCATAGTGGCGCGAGCAGGGCGGATGCCTGGCAGCTGTGGGGTTGACTGGGAGAAGCTTGAGGTTTCCCAAGACAGGGAGGGTGTGTTAGAGTAGAAGTGGTGGTGCTGAAGGGGGGGGTTTTGTCTCTCCTCGTGTCCTCCTTTCTCTCGATCCCGCCCTTATAACTCTTCGTGCCGTCCGTCGTCGTGTCCTTCGTCTGAGTCATCCTCGCCATCCTCGAGGTCCAGATCCTTTGCAAAAGAGACAAGACATGGAACTTTGATGCAAATCTGTTTGTCACAACAGCATCATTCATTACTGTACCAGGAGTATAGATAGGGACAGGTTTACAAGGATATTTGGGTGTCACCCTCCCACTGTGGCACTGCTCCAAAGAACCTTATTTTAAGAGTTTAGTGTACCTCTAACTGTAGTTAATCATTTATTTGTAACAAAACTGCATCAGCAAAGGCACAGCCACACGGTCACTAAGCACGTGCCGTAACTAGTTTGGATGCCCTTCTGGTGACAAAGGGAGTTGCTGCTGGAGGAGGCTGGATGCCATCAGCATAGAGGGGCAGAGATGTAAACAGCTTCAACAGCTGTGCTAAGCATTAGAAACCGTGGTAAGGCCCTGGAATTACACTTCCTAGAATCGGAACTAGGGGATAGGGATGGGTTTCCAAGCTTTGGACCTGATCCAGTCTGAATGCCAGACACCACGTCCACCCAAAGAATCAAGAGCATGGGACAATGATGGGATTTACTGGGTTTTGGTGAGATTCACACACCAGTTTGGGCCATGTGCCCATGGAAAGTGTGTTGGTGTTGGCAGACAGAGCAGTGAAAGGTACTGCAAGATCATGGACAAGCAAACCAAATCAGCCAAAGCTTTAACTAACTTTTGAGGATTTGGCTAAAGCTTAAGTGATTAATGATGTTAGCGCCCCTCGTTAGCATTCTCGTTTAATTTTAAATCCACGACCCATTAGCCACAAGACGAGTCAGATGCAAGTGGCAGGTGCACTGCACTTCTATCAGAGCTGTCTGACTTGGGCTTGTAAACCAAGACCCACTTGAGAAACTGGACCCAAAGGCTTGTGGTCATGATCATAAACGGTCATAAGTTCATCCGTCCCATGATTTACCTGGCACTCGACACAAAAGTGAGAATATGCTCAGTAAACTAGCATTCCAGTCCTATTTTGCTCGGCATGTTGCAATATTTTTGACATATCAGGCTTCAGATTTGTGTTTTTAGTTTGCAGAGTTGAATCAGATGTAATCTCAAATCAAGCTAGACTGCTCTTCATTTGTTGGGTGAACTCTGCAGCATTGTGGCTTTTCAGAACTAATTTTTCCTGCAGAGCTGGACAGTCAGTCAAAGACAAGCACCCTTCAGGCATTTCTGATTAGCAGCTGGGTTTAACCTTCCGCAGAGCCTCTGATGCCAAGAATGTTGGACTTTCTGATGGACAGGGAGCAGCCGCAAATATAATGATGGCTATCACGCAGTATTACAAGTGCTCAAAATGCCCATAACTCGCCAAGACATAGCAGTGGTTTTTAAGCTTCAGATCAGCATTTTTTTCAATCTTTGCTTATGATCTTTAAACATTTTGGTATTTTTCATGCTCTACAACAAATTCAGTTAGCTGATTACAAAGCCTTTCCTGAACTGAGCTGGGAGAGTTGGAGTAAAAATTCAAACTATGCAGCACAGTGGTCCTGCAGGAGAAACTCTGATAGCTGCATTATCTTGCCTTGTCTTGCATACCTGACAAGTTTAACCACGTTTGCCAAACAGGAACTACACAAAAATGATCTTCCAGGCTACCAGCACTGCCATTTACATTTACTGCATTATTCAGACACTTGATGCAGGTGCAACTTCAGCTTGCACAAGGTTTCAGTCTTTATTACAAGATTTTTCTGTTTTAGATATGAAAGTAGGAGCAAATTCTGAACGGTAAACAAGGGATTTGAACAATGCGTTGTTAGCCAGGTTGTGGCCTTCAAGGTTAAGGTTTAACTAGCCTAGCTACTACCCAGGAATGTGCCTTTTAATGCCCTATTCACAACTGTCATTTCAGCCATTCGTTGCATCACCCAGGTAACAAACAATCAGCACCAAATACAAAGGGGAATGGGGTCCAATGTCTTGGAGATGCACTGCGGTCACTCAAATATTCAAATTTGCGGTCAAAACAAATATTGATTGGTGGTCAGGGACAAATACGGCCAGGGCCAAGTAATATTTGTAGGATGAATGCAAAATCATCCAGATACATCCTCTTTCATTCAAAGTTAATAATTCAAGTGATCTAATCATAACAGATTATCCATTTCCATGAACAAGAACTTATTACATTTTTGAGAATCGTTGGGTTTCTCTGAGCTACAGTACTGTGCAAAAAGTCTTGGGCACCTATGTTAAAGCCATTTATCTCAGCAGGGGAGTCTTTTTCTGCAGCAAAAACACAAGTGAACATTAGAATAAATGCAAATAAAGTAGAAAGAAGGTAAAAGAAGGACTTGTTTTGTTTGTAAAAAGTAGTTGATGTGTGAGCTGGTTAGAAGAACAGGTCTGGGTCAAGACTTCTCCATGTCTCCAGTCATTGCATGGATGTGTGAAGGTCCATCAGCATCTGATTTCATTTCATGAAGGACTGATTGAGCCCAAACCAGCAACTTGATGCAAACAAGTAATACTGGGCATCCACTAGCAGAGCTCTGGGAATGGTCAAGTCAACAAACTGACAATCTCTGTTTACTGTATTATGTTATTTGTATTTATTCTAATATTAGTACCCAGATTTTAACAATCATATTAGGTGTTGAAGACTTCTGCACAGTACTGTAAAATCAGTAGGTTTTCATGTCAGAATAGGCTCGAGTAAGATGCTGCCACTTTAGAAGCTCTAAAAAGCTACTGCTAACACTTGAGCAAACCATTGCAGGGACAAGTACTTCCAGACTTCGTGGCACGGCATTCGGACAGTAATTTCAGTATTCAAAAACTGGCACCTGGAAAGGTTAACCGAATACACACTGGACCGGACAAATATTTCAAATCAGGGAATATACTCACATCTACCTCCTCATCGTCATCTTCTCCTGCTGGTGCTCCTCCTTCCTTCCCACCACTCTCCAAAAACTTTGTGAAGCCTTCCAGTGTTCTCTCCCCACTGTAGTCAATTATCTACACACACAGAGTAAGAGAAAATAGGTATTAATGTGTCCAAACCCTTTTAAACAACAATCAATGAAAAACCAATTAAGGAAAATTCCTGCAAAATATGGAAAAATCCTTCATACCCTTCACATACACCAAACCTTCGACTCCTCGTAGGGGTGTTTATGATGTTGGCTGGGTAAACTTTGGGTGCCCTTGCAAAGCCAGGCTACAAGGATCCGTGTAGCAACTCAATACAGACACTTAATACAGATGTCAAACATGGGTGAGCCAACCTCAGCCAACAGTTCTATAGATACCATTCGCTTGCTGGTCACCCACACAACAAAAGGCATGATTGGCCTAACTGGGATTCCCTTAAGGCTAATTTATGCCTCTCAGGTTATCAGGCCTAATTTAGTTTGCGTAAACATTGAACAGGGTGTTTACAGGGCATTGCTAAAGCATGGGAATAAATACCCGCATCAATACTAATATCTTCATTATAACCTTATAATAAAGGGCAGCAATCTTATCACAAGGCAGTACAACATCTGACGACTTGCGCCTCTGGGATTAATGAACTTTACAAGTCAAAGACTGATGTGTGTTAAACTGTAACAGCATAGCTAAACTCCCGTCAGGCTAAAGTAGTCAACTCTCTTATTGACCGATGCTTTGAGCATGCAACAAAGTCTAAATTTAGAGCAGTGGATATTAGCAGTATCCAAAAATACAGCTCAAATCTGCTGCCAATGGCCATTATCCAGTCAATCAATGCGAAGGATCTGAGGTAGACAGTTTGACTTCTATTAAGGAATGTCAGGTTTGAGAATGTGAGATTTTATGCAGTTTGAGGTTCCAGCTTTCAGTCATGTCCTTGTACACAACACCTGCAAACCTCTGACTATACAATAACATTCTTCTGGGTAAATCTGGATAAACGTGTCAAATTACTGTTATGGGTTTGAATGTCGGGGCTTGCACACAGCTCAAATACTCCAAATGAAGACCGTTCCATAGTTTAACCCTCTCTTGGTGGCTGGAAGAACAGCACCATCTGGAAGTAGATAGCTCACAGTAAGAGCAGGCCTGGGCAAACTACGCCACAGGCAGTTGAATGAATAGTCATGTACTACAGGTATGATGTATAGACAACATTTATATTTTAGAGCTCCGTCACATTGGGCTTTCTATTGTAGCAGCAGTGTAAAGGCTGTTTATGTTCAGGCAATGCCTCCCCCAACAGAAAGCATTAGGTCAGAACCAGACCATTCCCCTTGCTCCAGGTCTGTAGGTTCATACATAAAAGACTATGGAGAATAGAGTGGCCAAGCCAATTAAACCCACGCCAAAAAGGAAGACGTATCGAGTAGAATATCGATTACAGGGGAGTTGATGCTGCTTCAGGTTGCAACCCAGCATGACTTCTGACCCTCCTGCCATTCATTTACTTGGCCCAGTGCCAAGATCCCCTGGAGAGCCCCCAGGTCTGCCAGGGGGCGGTTTTGACTGGATCCCATTGGCACACAGCGGGTGATAGATTTACTGGGCCAGGGATGTCTGGCTCTCATCCAACACGTGCTGCCAATACCGTAAACACTTCTGTGCTAAATCTGGAAGCTAATGAGTCGTGGATGGTAGTTTTACTAGGTTACAGTCGCTGCCCCTTTCAAAAATACCCCCCCCTGCCACCACCAGAGCCTCCTCATGGGGTGCAAAGTCATTTGAGGGAATGAAATGGGGGTTTGGGGGGTGTGGTGCGAGAATCTGCCTGGAGCGCCAGCCTGGGTGAGGCAGACTGCGGACCGCTTATGCTGCTTTGAGCAGTAAGCCAAACGGACGTCTTTCTACAGTGGAAAGAATACCAATAAATTCAACAAATCCCCCAACAAATGTAGTCAATCTGCCAAGACGTCTAGGGTCAGAACGTTGCAACTTTGGCTTTTGCACTGGGGCTGATGCTAAGCTAATGTATTAAACAAGTAATGGAAGCTTATGGCAACCAGTTAGGTGACAAACTGCAGAGCATTTCCAAAACAGTAGGTCCTGTGGAGTGTTCCAGGTATGCAGGAGTTCGTACCTACCAAAAAGTATCCAAGGGAAGAAAACTGCTGAATTGCAGACCGGGTCATGGTCACCCAAGGCTTACTGATGTGGGGCGTGAAGGCCCTCAATCGGTCGGATCCCAAAAAGGAGCTACTGTTGCACAAAATTAATGCTGACTGATAAAAAGGGGTCAGAACACGCAGTGCACCACAGTCAGAGCTATTCAGCAGCATGAGGGACCTACTCAGTATTAGGCAGGTGGCTGATCAATGTATATAAAACTGTACAGTGCCAGAAACCACATGAGCAAGTTTTAGAGAGAACACCTCCACACAGTTTGAAGAGCATGAGAGAATTCTGGCCCAGGTAGAAGCATATAAGTTACAGCTTCAGCAAACTGGATACCAAACAAGTCTTTGCTGACCAGCTAGATTTAAAATTAAGGGGATGATTTTTCTGCCAAATTACTCCATTAAACCAGTGTCAGGTTTGTGTTTTTCCACAGCAGTAAGATAAATGGGTTGGATCAGGCTGAGTAATGCATCCTGCACCAAGCGTGAGCCACCGATCCGCACGTGCTGGGATAGCACAATTATCAGTCACCCAAGCCTTATTATATTGCACGTGGTATGGCATCGCCATTTCGAGCACAGCTATTTTTTGTTCCACTATTTAATATTAGAACATGTCTTTATAGGATTCCTATAGCCACCTGCACCAATACAGCTCACTGAAAACACAGGTAGAAATCACCCAGTAGAGGCTTTAACTGGTATGAGAAACTCTAAATCAGCAAACAAGTAAAACTGGTGATCTACAACTAAACATTTCATTAGCAACTTGTTTTAAAAACTGATATCCAACAGCTTTAATCCACACACAACTTCCGCTAGATTTATACCCTTAGGTTGTACAACTCTGATTAGGGGAACTTCCAAACTGTGATGGACACCAACCCTCTAGGACCAAACACGCTCACTAAACCTGGCAATCAATAGCTGAGCTGAACCAGATGTGTGTAGCACAATTTAAAAATTTTCTTGCTCCAACACCTGCCCTCAAGGACCAGATTCAACATTTGGAGTGAACTTAGTCCAGTATGAATCTGCAGTGTGTGTGTGTACATCATACTGTTTGCAGATTCATACGCAGTTAAAATACCTCCAGGGTCTACGGTCAGTGTGTGTACTTCATACAGTCGGAGTAATATTTTAATTAAATTAATTTTAATTAATTCAAATTAATTTTAATCCATTATGAATCTGCAGTGTATATTTCATATAGTTTGACTAATAATTGTGGAGTGATTGTATTCCAGTATGAATATGCAGTATATTTAATTTTTACAGTCTGACCGCAATACTTGTTAAGTTAACTATTTTCTGCTGACCTGCAGAGACTGACTACATTATGGGAATTAAGGCAATACAAAAATCTTATCCCACAACAACTGGCCAATCAAGTACCACACATGAACGGACGTGGTAAAAGTCTTACCTTATGCTCCTCCCCGGCAGGGAAGAATTTCAGTGTGGGGAAACTGTGGACTTTTACAGCCTCAATCTCATTGGCTGTAGAGTCCATCTTGGCCACTACAATGTCTTTACTGTCCTTATACTTTTCTCCCAGCTTGTCCCAGATAGGAGCCAGCTGTTTGCAGTGACCGCACCAAGGGGCATCTGAAGAAAAGGTAAAAATGTGCAATAGTGTTGGTGAACATCCGAAAACTATACTGAACACAAAAGGCACAGTGTCACAACTGGGCAAATCTAAATGTAAAATACTCTTATTTACAAGGTGATGTACAGACCCAAATTTACCAAGTTTTTCACACATGCATAAAGCAACTAATGAAGAGCTGATAGGGGATACATGTATGCAGTGTAATATACATTTTCTGCATGATATAAAATCACGGCAGCTTCCCTAAGTGTCAATGTTTGTTATTTATGTGTTTAAAAAATTCATGTATAAGAGTGAAGCTCACATTAGGCGCAAGGCCCTGTTCTCCCATGGAAATGTGAAGTCAAGAGTTGTGGAGATGGCTGCAAATACTCCTATACTTCTATGCATTGTCTGCTTTCAATTGGAAGAAATCACAGTAATATATTGTGGCCAAAATATTGAGATTGTATATGGACACCAGAAGTAATAAAGACCATATAAAATCTAAAATAAAATATAATAATTTATATTATAATAATATAAAATAAGGTTCTCCTTGTTAAAGGCAAAGACATTCTAGAGAAAATGTCAAGACCTACAAAACATGCTAGAATGAAACTTGGGCATATAAGTATATAGACAAGTAAAATGTGTGTGGTAGAGTTGGGTGGGAAAGGGCCTCGTAGGAGGTTTGAAGGGAGTTTGATACAACTAAAAAAAAAAAAACCTCATGGTCCACAGCAAGAACAGTAAAACTGAAGAAATCCGTTTAAGCTGTGGGATTCTCAATTACTGTCCAGCTTTCTTTGCGAGCTCAGGCAGGCTGTGATACTTCACCGAACATGCAATTTGCAGCTTCAGAAACGCAAAAAAACGATCCTCCTCCTGGTGACCAGCATCACTTCCAAGTATTCTTAGGATCAGCGCATTGATTCAGTTCACCAACTGATTCTAAAGCTCTTCATGAGCTTGATCCGCTATGATTGGGCAGGTAATGGTGAAACTGCAGCACCGGGGGTCACCAAGTGCAGTGGAAAGTATGAGAAAATCTCTTGCTGGTCTATGGTCAGACAAGGCCACGCAGTTGCAGCGTCTCTTGAGTGTGTCTGGCACCGACAGCTGAGTGAATCCACACACCACTCATGCCATGGCTGAACGCTTTGGGCAGCATGCGAAGCCCCAGGCACGTGCGGCCTGTTAGCGTCGCTGCAAATACCCTCCTCAGCTAGGAAATTCCCAACACACAGGGGGCAACTTTTGTTAGACAAAAGTAAGATGACCAGATCCCCCAGCTGCTGGAAAGATATTAAAATATATAGTTTGTCCACAGAGATCCACAGACCATCTGCTGTTCATTTTATGCCGAGATGTCTGTCTAACAATCAGGATGGTCAGTTATTCTTGGATAACTGGCACTGCTGTGCATCTAACTGGAAGCCAAATGCTACTCCGTCATAGCAGCAAGCAGATGCCTGCTTTGCAAACTTGAAAAGGTCAAATAAGGTTCAAGGTCTAGATTCAAAGGTTTCACATGGTTTTAAGAACGTAATTTGAATGATTTAGAAGAAGTTAAAGAGGGAAATTCGTTTGCATTTGCTGACTAGTCTAGTAGACTGCTTCATGCAGGTCTGTTTTTGTTGTAGCACTCTTGATTGGTAGAGGCAGTCAAGTCAAATGAGCTAAAGTTGTTGTTTAATGCAAGTCAAGTAGGCCTTTCTTGGTAAAGCAGGTGGTACTTGGCCATGATGAGGAATGAAACCCACCAGACTCACTAACAATGGGTAGAATTTTTGTACGTTGGTGGTATTGGCCAGGTTACGTTTCGCTCCAATTTTATAAACTGAATTGATTTCACAATATAGAGGACATGTGGCCTTTACACGCAGAAAGACTTCTGCCTTCAGGGAACACTATAACCACTAATGTGGTTTTAATGCATGTTGAGGTTTGATGAATGTTCTAAAGACTCATTTGGTCTTTGTTGTTCATTAAGAAATGCCGTATTTGGGGGCTACAATAAAAACTAGTCAATCCCCGCTAGTTATCTGCTTTTCAAGTAGACATGGGCACTTACAGAACTCCACAAACACATTTTTGGTGGGGTCGAAGACGACTTCCTCGAAGTTCTTGCCCACCAGGACCTTGACTGGGTTCTTCTCCCAATCCTCAGGAATGTCCTGGCTCATTAGATGAGGCTGAACATGAGAAAGAAGGAACAGATGAGTGTTTGAATTGAACCAAAAATATAGCTAGCACTGAAACAAAGCTTAAAATCATTTAAAAACTAAATCTTTGACATTATTGCTACATCACTCAAGCCTAGCTGGAACCTTGAGGACTGGCCACCAAATATGAAACATTACATGCTTGTAGCACTGCTTCATGACCCTACTTTTGGTGGTCATGGACAAAGGGTGTGCGTATGTCTGCCTGGGGTTGTATAATGAACATACCTTCAGTTTTCCTTCAACAAAAGTTGTACAGAAGGCAATGATGTTCTCTGCTGTGATATCTGAGGTCTCTGGTTTGTATTTGGTCATCTCATCCTCCAGGGTGATGAGGCGCAGGGCGGGACACTCCTCCTTTTTCAGCCCAAAGAACTCCAGGATGCGCTGGTTGTCGTCCACATCGCTGTCGATAAAGATGAAGAGAATCTGCCGGCCAGAAGGAGGGGAGCAGATAAAAATGCCAATTACTATTTGCAGGGAAGCATTGTTTACATGGAGAAGGGTCCCCTAACAGTCTGTAGGCAGACAGTTGGATTTCTAGGACTGCAATGATTAGTTGACTAGTATTTCATTACTTGAATGCAAAAATGTCCTGTTATGGTCCATATGGTTCCCAAGGTGCTAATAAGGCAAAAGCCAGAGAAACCCATATATGTCTAAGGAGATCAAAACACCTGGAGAAACCCACACCGAAATGGGGAGAACATGGTAGATTGATTATTGGCAGTATTAGTCACAGCTCTAATTTCAAGCCATCGCTCACTGAAAATCTAACCCATCTCCTTCCCTCACTCACCTTTCCCTTGAAGCCCTCGGCTGCTTTTTTAAAGTTGTCCATCTTGTCCTGGAAGTCTTTGCTCGCTTTAGGCACAAAGAGCAAAATGTGCGACTTGATATCTCCACCAAAGATTTTTGGGGCCGTCTAGAGGAAAAAAAAAAAATGCACATTAGGAACATTTCATGAACCGTCAGCTCTCCAGAACCTCCCATTAAATGAGAGGTTCATTTACTTATTCACTCAAACACCAGCACATACAATTTCACTGGTCCATATTAAAACATGCACCTTCAGGTTCAGCTGGTTCCATTTTCCGCTACAAGTCAGTCAAGGAAATTTTTTTTGCTTTAATTCCAAAAAGTTTTTTGGGGAGGGGTTACCTGCTCTGTGAACTCGATGACCAGAGGAAGCTGGTTGGCCTTGATGAAGGTCAATAGGTTCTCCTTGCTGATTTCGCCATCAAACGTGTTACGGCCCTCGTCAAACTACACACACACACAAAGAAACACCGTACAAGCTTTAGACAAGCAGCAGCTTCCCGCAGAAGGGATTACTCCACCTTTTAGCACCATAAAACTTTTTATAGCTTTACTGAACACACAGACTGGTTTATGGGGGGGCTAAGCTAGGCCCTCCCGGTAGGCTATATTTGATTTAACTGAGTGATAAGAACAGCAGACCACATCAGTCAACAGGAAAAACAAACGTGCAGTGTACACTCGGAATAACGAACAAGCAGGAACGCCAGCTGTTCGAGTGTGAGAGAACCATCAGGTGCTGCCACGGACAAGATCAACATTACTCGGTGACCAGTGAGTGGCAAACCACACAGAGGCGGGAGGGAAAGCGCCAAAGAAAAGGTTTATGCTCGCATATGAAGATTCCTCCAAGTCACATGATCCCCTCTGTACAGGCAGCCAGTGTAAGAGTGATGCCTCTTTGCCTCTCTTAGATCCAGCTCTCGGGTGCAATATGGTGGGCAATACTAGGGGTCTGACTGTGCTGCAGAGGTCCTCACATGCTGTGCGAGTCATTTGGAAGTTTCGGACCCAAAAAAGTTGTAAAATCACTGCAGGTAGAAACTCAGATACAGCTGCTACCAGGTATAAGGAGGTCCATTACTGTGGGCATCACACGACATCAACTTCCATCTCATAATACCACGCCTACTGCAGGGGATGGGATTGGCATATTATACTGTATTCCTCGGACTTCGGTTGTGTTCAAGTAAGCTGCTAGAACAACAATTTCCCTTCAGGAGTAGGTCTTCCATCACCTGGCAATGTATGCACGTGTGACAAGAAATGCTGCTTTTTTTTTTTTTTTAAAGCTTTGAATCAGCTAAAAACACACCAACACATTTAATCTCATTTACAGTCTTATTATTATAAAAGTGCACTGATATTTATCATCCCGCCTACTGGCCCCAATGTAACCCTTAGTAAACGAAGCTCTTCCACCAAACCCAGATAAACTCGGCACTAAAAGGTCATTTCCTACGTAACAGTGATGCTTCGTCATAGTATCGGTTATAATCGTTTCTACAGCCGGAAACTGAGCCGACTGCACTGCTGGATGCCAGAAATGCGTCCCACCCCACCAGTTTTCATATATGGACTGTAGATTTTAAAACCAAACACTGATGCACTGAACTTTCATTTCATGAAGGGGGGGGGGGGGCGACCATTTGGCTTTACAGGACACGGGCTTTTGTATTTGTCATTTTAGCCTATAGCTCACTAGTGCTCAGAGTTTAGAAGTCAGATTTGATTTGCATGTGTGCTATGAGTATACGCAGCCAAAAGCTCGGCCTACAAGCAATAAACGTTACACAACAGTGATGAGGCTGATAAATAATCTACCCATCTATCATAACCGCTGTCCAGGAATACATCCCTGATTTATGAACGGCTGGACAGTTGCGATTAAGTACCTGCTCTCTCAACGCTTGGTTGGGGTCAGAGTGAAGGCCTTTCAGACTTCGAGATGGGGATCGGTTAGAGGGTAAGGAGGACTTTAATCAAGTGCCAAATCATGCTGAACCCAAAAAGGCCCAAAAGCAGGCAGGAGGCTACTGGAGCATTTCAGCATCCGCGGGCTTGGCTAATTTTAGCTCTGTGGGTGGATATGGCCAACCAGCCAGGTTTGAAGTAGGGCTGTCTGGGTCAGGTTACTTTGGCTACGGCGGAGACGTGAGGGAGAAGACCAGCAGATGTGCTATACACAACATATAGGAGTGAGCACATATAGAGCTTGTCGGGAGTGGCCAACTTACCCGCATGTAACGTCTACACCGTAAATGCATCATCGGCTTTTTCTGCAGGCACCACAACAGGAAAGAGCTGAAATATTCTAATGCTTATTAAATATTAAGTGCCACCAAATATTTCCTATCTCGATTCAAGTCACTGATTTACAGGGGAATTCACAACTTAATTTAGCAGAAATTGAGAAATTTGAGAAGCTTCCCAAGTCAGGACTGTGTGAGCAGTAGGGAATGGAACCAGACGTCTGGTTCCTTCAACCACCACTGTGACGTCTGGTCCCTCTAAAGCTCCCACACAGAAAGTTCTTCCATTAAATGGTTATGAAGATGCTGCCTGATGCCAGAGACATTGTTTAGCAGAATTTGAAAGAAAAAGGTTTTGTATGAAAAATATAAATTAAATGGTAAATTTTTAATCCTGGACTCTCTAAAATGTGGCAACAAGAAGGATTTTTAAAAATCCATTAACAAATCAAACAGATACATTTTTTTTTGCAACCCTACTATTTTACCCTTACATGACAAACTGAACACAAGTCAAAGAAAATAAAGAAATACCTTCTTGAAGAGCACGACGGAGTCTTTGGTGACCTCGAACTTGGAGAAGATGGCATCATCGGAGCTGATGCCGAACGGAATGTCATCGACTGCCTCAGCGGCTTTGATAAAGGCCTTTGCGCTGTCAGACTCCACATCCTACAACACAACACACCTTCATTTAACCACCGATCAAACACCGGACTCTAAAAGACACCAGCTTTCATCAGATATGGAGACGTTCAAACAATGAACAAGTAATTAAGCAGGCAGGAGTTAGCCTCGCTCAGGAGAGAAAACACTCTAGGCCAGGTGGTTCATTCCTGAAAAATGTTGGTTTTCCATGAAATGTAAAAACACATCACACTACTGCACAACCTTTGGCAGTTTACCAATTCTTTAATGGTCATTCACTGTGATCAAACAAATTGCAAAAAAAACCTGAACAAAATGGCTGCGCAACTTTTGACCATTAAAATCCAGCAGGATGATCCAACAGATCCACACAACCACAGCATGACTTGCAAATCATGTAAAATCATATTTACTTAAAAATAGTGCAGAGACAATGTATCAAATGCTGAAACAGACATTTTATTGTCTTATTAAAAGTATTTGCTCATTTAGAATTTGATGCCAACAACGCGTCTCAACGACAACAAAAACTGGAGAAGTTCCAGAACCAGAGAAGCCATGTGACTGGAACCTGGTGACAGTGGAACTTCATTCTTGATGCATGTGCTTCACTGCAAGAAGAAAATTTCTTTTTAGGACATGAACAAATGGATGAAATTGGCAAAATGTGATGTTTAACACTCCATAAACATGCTTGACAACAAATAAAATCACAACATAAGACTCACATCCTGAACGTATTTTACAGTCAAACTTACGACAAAACAAGAGGACAGATTACAATGTCTTCCATGAGACGTCAGGGGGCTTTTAACCCAACATTATAATCTAAATACACATTTTGAGGACGACATCAGTTCCATGTAAGAAAACGCATCCTCTTTGGCCATAGTAGCCTACAGATCAGTCACACTCAGACCCCTGAAAAACTCCTCTACAAGCTCAACCACATCAAACCTCTTCCTTGCAGCGGCGTCCACAAGCGTTTGGTTCTCTCTTTTAGCCAAAAACAAAAACCGGCGCTCATTCATCTGTGTGCTCAGATGTTTACTTGACCCACTCCCTTCCTCACTCGGACAGGCCAGTTGAGGCCAATGACCTGCCCGTCAAGAGTGAGGATTGAATTCTGTTTTATTGACCGTGCTTATTTACTGAGCAAAGCCAATGTGACCGAGGCGAGGAAAAGCTCTCTAAAGCTGGAGGAGGAAACCTTTTGAGGAACCAAGTCTCAGAAAAGGAACCCATCCTCTATGGTCAACACTGGATAACAAACCATAAGGTAAGAGTCTCAGTTTATAAAGGTGGCATCAGCTAAAGCCTGTAGCTTGCAGCAACTTTGGTAGAGGGGTGGAGCACATGGAGGTGGTGCGTGGTGGAACTATTTATTGACATACTTAAAGATCACAACTATTTTTCACACATTTTTCCACGTAAATAAATATCTAATTATTTGAATCAAAAGTGTAAAAAAAAATTAATTCAATGATTTTCAACTCCAATTTTTTTTATATTTTACAGCTCTGTTGATCACAGACACTTCAAAAAGTCATGATATCCTTCCAGTGTCCTGACGATCATCTATAAGCTGTGAAGTCGTACAGGACGAGCATATTAAGAGGCAATTCATGAAACCATGTTAGCTTTAAACTACTGAGAGATCCAGGTTTCTGAAAGCTAGTGCACACCACCACAGTACCAACAGCTACCAAGTCCAGCTGCAGACCCGGTCCCTGCTGTAAATAAAGCTCACCTTGAAGAAGCCGATGACTGTAACCTCGTTCTCGGCGATGATTGACTCAGCCTGAGTGACCTCAGTCAACGGCGCAGCTGCCGGCCCGGTCCGCTTCTTCAGCCAGTTCACGATGTCATCGGCCTGTCGCCCAGCTGCGCGAACACACAGGACAGAAGCAGGGGTGGGGGTCACCGTGACAGTCAGTCAAAAGAGGCAAACAGAACGGCGGGAACTGAGCAAACAGTCGAGAGCAGAAAGTAAATTTACAGAAGCACCACATCTGACAGAGCTCGAGACTCACAGGTGGGGGAACACAATCAAAAACTGGCTTCTGATGAGATCACAAAATTGAACGGCCCAGATCACTCTTTTCATCAAAACCCACGCTTGTGGAATCACCACTCCCCCCCCAGACATTCAATACAAGTTACCACTGACCTGACAACCATGAAAATGTTTAAAACAGGCTGTTTATGGGCCCAGCACTTTTTACCTTGACTTGGTTCTTAACGGCATAAGGGAAAAGGCAAACAATGAGCAGAAAGACCTCCCGTGTCTAGGACTTAACCGTTTCCGGAATACAAGTCGGTTCTCATGATCATAGAAGCAATACATTTAAATTCTGTTGTTTTGCAGCTTCATTTCCATTCTAGGACCAAAAAAAATAACCTTGTTTCCAGATTTTGCATAAAACTTCCAGATTTCCCTGATATTGACCTCTTAAGCATTATTTTAGACATGAAGACAAATTGCCAGATTACAATGACTTTCATTCAGTCGATCCCTCGCCCCTTCAAGGGCTCATCTAAACTTGAGCTCACAAAAGTAAAGGACAAGCTTAAATAGAGATGTCAAGGTTGTGTTGGACTAAGGAACAAGTAGAACACTGCAAAACCCGCTTGCATAGAAGATCAACTCTAAATAAGTTAGGAAAATGTATTTATTTCTCCTGATGTAAGAGGCAAACGCCTGTGATTTCGAAACAGAGTACAAGCTCAAAACATCTCCAACAGGTTTTTTTAATACACTACTCAAACTCCCACACCATGTGACCTGGCTTGAGACAGAGCCCTGCCTCAAGACTTCAGTGGAGCTAAGGGCAGGAAACACTGATGCAGCAGAACAGAAATGCAGGTCATGCGAGTAAATTCAGTTCAGCCTGAGGTCACGGGCTTGGCAAATTTGTGTGTTAAGCTTAGTGCCTGAAAGATGGCAACACTGCGAAAACATCATGAAGTCACGTGGGCACGACTCTGCAGATGGTGTTTTTTTGGTTGTTGAAATGACACAAGCATGTTTAACACCCGGTCGAACTTCAACCTCCGATAAATTAAAAAAAAAAATCATTATTATTGAACATAAAGTGATGTGTAAAAGCTGAAAATGACAGCATTCCCTTGTAAAATCACGCATCTCCTTAGTTTGAGGTTCTCAAATGGACCCTCAAACAGTTCACAGTTTTGCTCCATCCCCTTGTGTTGCAAGGTACAAAAGTCTGGACCTTCTGGGGGTTCCTGAGGGACCACCACCCCATAGAGACAACCTTACTGAAGTATTTTTGTAAAAAAAAAAAAAAAAAAGCTTTGGACAAAAATGTAGCTACTGAGAAACTAGATTAAGCCTAGTCTTGGACTAAACTGCAGGTCAATGATTAAAATCACTGCTGGAAACCTTTTCCAGCTTTGCTTACATGGCTGACACTGCAGGACACCGTTCTACAGAACGTCCAGCTGAAAACAGCAGCAGCCATCTCAAAGACCAGATTCTGCCTGTACTTTAGTCCACATTCCAAAATCAGTGAATCTTATGGTGTCAGAAACCACATAAGCAATCTACACATGCTTTGAAGTGAGCATGGTGATCTTGGCCTGCAGGTGAGTGGACATTAAGCAAGCAACACCACATAACTTGTCTGCTGCATTAGCCTCATCTCTCCGGTCCAGAAGCAAAGTTCACGTCATTTGCTTCTCAGCTAAACCATCGCTCTAATCAGGCTGAGGGGAATCAGCCCTTAAAGTTCAGCACTTCAGTCAGGTCTAGTTCTAGAAGTCCACACAGGAATCCGGAGCAGTAGCCTGCGGATTTATCCGGAGGAGTCCCTGCAGCTCCGGTTACACTGGGCTGAGAGAACCTCAGTAGGGCCTCAGGCCCCACCCCCCCTGCTGGAGGAGCAGACCACAGGCAACGTGAGGAACTGCACATCTCGGAGCTGGAGCGGGGAGTGAAGGAGGGGCACAGGAAAACACAGGCGAACACACGTACGGAATGGCTCGCACGTTTCAGACTCGTGGCAATCATGCTAAAGTTAGTGGGAACCTCTGTGCCCGAGTCTCACTCACACCACATCAGCACTGCTCACACACCTGCAGTCCCCTTGCCACGAGCCAGGAGAAAGACCCTGAAGTGGACACACCATGGTCAAGCAGTTAGATTCCCCTTGATGACGAACATGAACACTATTTTACTTCCCTGCCCTCTGACTGACTGTAACCTCTCAGAGAGAAGCACAACTGCAGCAAATACCACCCCGTCTTCCCACTACACTCAGACAATGGCCAACAGAGCTGGGAAAACAAAATTGAAATATTGAGATCCTTTTTTTTGGCCTAAATAATACAGGAGCTATTTAATATTTGATCACTTATTTATATATATTTAACAGACTAATTGTGGTTTACATCTATTTAACACTGCTTCTATAGCCCACACAATGGCAGAAGACCTCATTCTCCTCTTGTGCCACAGTGAAAATTGGAAAGGAATAAAACAGGATTTAAATTAGATGAATGGAGTCGAACAGGATTCATTATGGCTTATTATGATTAATATTAAAAAAGGGAGAAAAATCATATCGCAGAATACAATCACAGCTCTTGCTGTATGTAGAGAACTGCAGTCATATGCTGTGGCCCAAATATCACTGCATCATCAAACCATAAGCCATTTTCAATTGTCTACTCTTCAAGAACTACTAAGAGTACAGTAAGTACAGAGTACAGTAAATAAATAAGCCTCATTTATACTTTACCAGAGTTTTCAAACATCATTTTTGGCACCAAACATATCACCAGTTTGGACTTTTGCATTTTTTGATTATGCAGGAAAATGCTCACATTACCTTGAAAGAACCAAAAGGTTTCTTGTAATGTTTGTCAAAAATGTGTGTTTTGTTCAAGGAGAACCAACATTAATTTAAAGGCTTAATGGCGACTTGGTTTTGCTTTTCCAATAAAGCATTCTGCAGTCTGAAAGGCTTTGCATGGTTCCTTCAGGCCCAGTTAAGTTGGATAACCACCAAAATGACCAGCACAACCTACGGCCGCGATTTTGCAGCAGCCATCATGACCCATTTCACAATCACGACATTCACCTGTGTATTCTTTGGGGGAAGCTTTCTCTCCTCCCTTGAAGAACTTGATGGTGGGATACCCGCGCACCCCGAACTCCTGCGCCAGGTCAGTTTCTTCTGTGGCGTCCACTTTACCCAGGCGGATCGCCGAACCCTCGGTTTTGAGCATGCCCGCAGCTTTGGCATATTCGGGTGCAAGTGCCTTGCAGTGACCGCACCATGGGGCATCTGAAACAACCAATAAGAATGGAGATTAATATAATATAGTGGAAGCATAGACATCATACGTGTGTACTAGGCCCCTTAGAACTCTGACTTACGGTGGTCCGCCCCTGACAGTCAGAAAGTCACCTTTAGTGTAGAACTGCACCTACATCTTTCCTGTAAGTACATTCCCAAAATTTCTTCCAGCCAATCACTGAGGTGGAGCACACTTGTGGGTGTGGATTAGGACACAGTATGACTTGCGGTGAGCTATAAAAACAAACCCTGCAGGAAGTCTTTTTACACCACAGTGCTTTCAAACACAGCCTTGGATCAGGAGAGCTGATCTAGAATCAGGAGGATCTGGTTCAACATCAGCCCCCTCCAGCACAGGTGTGAGCTGTAATAGCTGCCTGTAGACGTTAAGTCATACAGAGTCCTAAACCACATACACAAATCTGCTTCACCTTTATGAAGACAGCAGACCGTGGATATGGTTTGGGATTAGCCCGTGTAATTGGAGGGATGCAGGTTCAAGTTCCAGCCCATGTGCCACTGAGGTACTTTCGAGTAAGATACTGTCCTGCTACACTGCTCCCTGGGTGCTGTTAATACACGTGAATGGTCAAACACAGAGGTCACATTTAGTTGGGGTGCACGTTGTGTGATGGGGTGTGTTCACAATAAATGCTCACTTTTACTTAAAACGTACGTAAGTAAAATGAGAAAAAGATTCAGTCAGTCGTCAAGAACGAGGTGGTTTTTGCACACAATTCTGCAAATGACCAAACCTGTGCCACCATTAAGCACAAATTAACAGGGGTCAGATCCAGCCACACTGTATCTGCCCAAGCTGCTGAGCTTAGAACCTACAGGCTCAGTCCAGAGAACGACAGGTTCTCCTTTTGGGTATTTGTTCTTCTCAGAGTTTCTCCATGTTATTATGAAGTTTTTCCTCCCCCTTACACCCCCCAGTGATGCGCCCTGGTGGGCCCGACTCTGGATGCCCCGCTTTGGGACAACATCCACAGAAGAACTGAAGTCTTTGGCACATGTGGTTTCATCAGCAGCACCTGAACTTCCCTATATTAGTCACCACTGCCATAACTCTGCCCTGCTGTAGGGTGAAAGTCCATGGTTCATGTCCACGGTTCATGACCACAGTTCATGACCACATCGGTCACTTGCAGCTCTTCAAAAAGGGGCATTTTTGGAAAGGTCACTTCTTAACTTGTGCCAAACTCTGGACAATATCGAATTATTTATTTTAAAAGGCCACTGGAGTGACTCCCATACTTCATGCTGATGTACACGTCAACTTACCCAGTGAGATGGGGCGTGGCTGAGCAGAGCGTACGCCACACCCACTGTCACTGGCCCCACCTACAGTAGTGTGGGAATCCGTGGAGCTCTGTGAGTGGGCAGCTGCTGGAAAACTTTCAGGAACCTCCACTGGGAGGGGGCACGATCCAAAATGGAGACCAACAACTTTAATCAAGCCAGATGTCCAGCTTTATTCAGCCATTATAGCCTTTTATCTAAAAAAAATTACTACTTTTATAGGCCCTGAATATATGTGAATAAGGACTTTACACAAAAATCCCTTCTTAACCACCAAACCTCTGATCTTCACAGGGAGACCCTGACGGCTGCCCCGAACCCTGATAAGTTCAGGTTAGTTGTGCAACACAAGTAAAAGCTGCCAAACCTTAAGTATTGGGAAGAGCCAGGAAAACGGACCTTAAAGCTGCACTTTTCGGGATAAATGTCCAGCTTTGCTTTGACCTGGAGCTGCTGCATGAAAGAAAACAGCAAAATGACCAGGAGAAATGTCCCAAAGCCATTCCGGACCTGAACACTGGAGGCCTACAGACTTTACCCCCAAAAAATGCCAGTAATTACAGCCTCGCATGTATTAAGTGCTGCGCTACGTTAAGTCAAAACTGTCCAACATCAGCTGGACTCGAGAGGCCTCGTGGATCACGGACTAAAGCCAAACTGCAGCTAATGTTCTCCACGAGCTGAAACGTAGGACGTGCTTATAGTGTCCAGACAGAACTGACCCTACGTCAGCGACCCAGGCGTCGGGTTCTGTAACACACGCGCTGCTCACCGTTAGGAAACGAATGCCTGGTATTGTTTTGCATGCGTGCACGCGCGCACCGGCGAGAGGAGCGCGACAGGGTCACGCGCAAACCCCCCCATCGCGTGTACTTACAGAACTCGACGAGGATGTCGGGGTGCGCTTTGAGCGCCTCCTCGAAGTTGCTCTTGGTGAGCACCAGCACGTCCTCCTCCTCCGAGATCTGCGCGGAGGCCACCGCCAGGGCGCACAGCAGCACGAGTGTCCGCATGGCAAAAAACGGGGCTTTAAAAAAAATTAAAATTAACGATAAAGCGGGTGGGGAGAAAAAAAAGAGAAGCACGCACCGGGGAACGGCGAGAGCGAAGTGAGTGTTTGTCCGGAGATTTTCTCTAACGTGGCAGTGCGCGCAGGAAGAGGACTTTTTGGAGTGGGAGGCGCATTTATGTGCCCGAGTCTGTTCGTGTTGAATTGTGAGTGGACCGCGGCGCGCCTCACCCGGAAGTGATTCGGAGCAGAGCTGCGTTCCACATAGTCGCTGGAGCTCTAGCGCACTAGGCGGGCGGCGCTCCAATTCTCAACCGTAAACGAGAGGGTCTGGGGGGAGGGAGGTTTAGAGGGCGAGACTAGCTTGTTTAATAAACGACATATATAGAACACATGCAGAGGACACGAGACGAATGGCAAGTGAAATGAATAAATACACAATTAAATAATTAATACATTAATAAAAAAAGACCAAATTAGCATTACAGACATGAGCTAACATATATGAAGACTTATGAATTCTACAGTTACCAGATTGACATTTATGAATAGAAAAATTGGCAAAATACAAATAAAAGTAAATAAAATTATATTTAAAAAATTCTGTCAGCCACAACATTAAAACCACTGGTGGGTTGAGTGAATAACATTCATGATCTTGTTGCAGTGGCTCCTGTCAAGGCAGCAAGTGAACAAATAGTTTTTGAAGTTGGTTTGTTGGAAAATGTGATGGCTAAACAACAGAATGAACAACTCCAGAATGGCAGCTTTTGGGCACCCAAGGCTTACCGATGCATGTGGAAAGTAAAACCTAGCCCTTCTCGTCTGATCCCACAGAAGAGCTACTGTGGTTTAAAAAGTGATGTTGACTCACCACAACACACCACAGTCAGAGCTGTTTCAGCAGCATGAAGGACCTACTCAGTAATAGGCAGATGGTGTTAATGTTATGGCTGTAATCAAAAAATTCTTTAAAGGGGAAATTAAACTCATGAAACAACATTTGCATAAGGAGTTAACAGCATTGTCGCCCCTAAAGAAACAGTAAAGAGCACAATAGGAAATTTTTTTGGAGATGCAGGAACAGCACATTTAGCAACTCAACAGTGAGTGAACTTTCCAGACTGACTCACGCTAGTGAGCACAAGAAGCCTCTTTTTACCCTTGCATGTAAAATATCAGCTTCAAATAACTGACTTTTTTTTTTACCAGTTAGTGCTGAATGTTTTACTGTTTTATTAAAGATTTTATGTTTGAATTGATTACAAGTTTGCATTAAATGTAAAAGTGTGTATGAATTTATGAATTTCTGTACTGAAGAAAACCTAAAAAAAAAAAACAGAAATAAGTTTTTTTAATCAAAATATTCAAGGTGTTACTTAGATTTTTGTCATTAACAGAATACCATACCATAAAAACGGTTTTATTATTATTATTATTATTATTATTATTAATAATAATAATAATAATAATATAATATATATTACAATAATCTAATAATAGTAATAATAATAATAACAAACTGCATGCTTAGTGTCTATTTTTGTTTTTATTCACCTCAGAAATGGATATAACAAATAACAAACATGTTTTTCTCTGGTTGTGCTGAAGTAAAACTACAATTTTATTCTTATTATTTCCAGTATAAGATGCACAATAAAAGGGATAAAATGAAATATAAAGGTTTAAGTGGAACAGCCATAGCTTTACTTTTATAATCAGGCCGCTGCCTTTATTGGTCAGATGGGCAATACAAGGTTCTGTAATGAACAAACAGTGAGTCACACTTTAAAGTGGACGCTGACTGCTAATACTGCAACAGCAGTCACACTGACTCACATAATGTCTTTCTTTCCTTTTCTCTGCAGTTTGCTGAGTTCTGGGGCCTGCTAACCCCAAAATAAAGTCTGAAATGACTGTTATGTTGGGAATGTTACTCTGTTTTATTGTCTTATTTTTTTTTTTTTTTTAGCTCACGGTGAGTCATACTGTGTCCTAAACCGCATCCACAAGTCTGCTTCACTATAACCCATTAGGCCGTTGGCATTCATCATGTGCTGAGACTTTGTTTTCAGCAGTTTTAGATGGGTGCCTGTCACATTTTGGGATGTAAACCTGAAAAACAACTTTAGTGTCATAAATGCTTATGGTCATTGCCTATATTGCCTGGAAACTGTGGGTCTGCTGAAGGGGTAATGAAGAGAGGGATGCAGTTTGAGAGAAGTTTTGTGGATGTAATTATGGAAAAGATTTGGGTGACTATTGACTTCTATTCATTGTAGCTCCAGTTCTAAAGTAAAGAAGCAAAAATCTTGACGCCAAGCATGTCTTGGGTGATCATCCACATCTGGGGTCAGTGGAACAATATGTAAATGTAATTTTTTTGCTGAACTTTTCCTCAAAGCCTCCAGCTGCTCAGATATTTCGCTTCCCTAGTCCCTAGTAATTGGAGTTTTAGTAGATCTGGGTAAAGATCTAGGAGCATGCCATATCTGATTGTTCTCCACGCACACCATTACAAAGCAGCTCGTGTGAGTGTTGCATTGGAGTGACTTGCGCTTCCTGCTCTAACCGATTCTTTAACAGCTCTGTGGTGGACAGAAGCGATGATTAGTCAGTTTGTGCCACATCATCAGTCCTCAGTGAGGCAGCCAATGAGGAAAAGGAATTAATTTCCTCATAAGCAGGAGGGAGCAATCTGAAATGAAAGCAAAAACTTGCCTCATCACCATGAACATGACTGAACACTTCAGCAGAGAACAATTGAGATACTGTATAGACATCTCCACTCAGACAATGGCTAGTGTTGAATAAGGAATGCCAAAGCCTTTTCAGCATTCCTGCATAATTACCTGGCTAAGGTGTAAACAAAGTCACTCAGAGTGGATTTGAAGATTCCTCTTCCATGAAAATGGTTATGAAGGTGCTGCCTAATGCCTGAGACATTGCTTTGGCAAAGTTTGAAGAAGCTTTGGTCCTAAAACTAATCTTTTTATCCTCTCAGGATATTACTGGTGGAACAATAGCATCAATTTTTATTGTATTTTGTGGCGCAAATGATTTTTTTAAAGAACCAGATGCATGAACAGGAATATGTGTCAAACGTCTGTGGCCTTTTATTGTTCCTCTGATGAACCATATCAATGATAAGCATATTCCTTAGCAATGCAACTCTCTGAACATGTGCATACACCAATAGTGCATCCAACAATAGGGCAGCATGGATCTTCTTTTACACAATGATAGAAAACACTGTGGCACAAGAAAAGCTGAAATCTCTTAAACTGATTTGAAACAGCTAAATTATTAACACATTGCACTAGTTTGACCCTAAAGCATTGTTGCAGGCAGGCTGGATGTTGCTCTTGTAGAATCCATGATTTTCGCACCTCTAGCATCCCATGGGATCCCATTAAAACTCATAAGAGACCTGAGGATTAATATACATTATATACATATAATATATACGTTAATTGACTGTAAAGTTGATATATATGATATACACTCACTGACATTATATGATATACACATACTCATTGGGTGCAGACACAGTAATTTAAAATGGACTTTGTGTTTGGTCTTGCGGCTGCAGAACAGCACAGCTGTGGTGGAGTGTGTGATGAGTGCGATGGGTGTGAAGAGTGTGTTGCATTTCCTGTTTGTTCTGCCAATGTGGAACCAGGAGAACAAATATAAAGCTCGTTTAGTGCACTGTGTGAAAATCCCCATGAGCTTCAGCTGTGTGTAAGACTGTAGCCATATGCATTTGAATGGGGCATATGGGAGTGTGACTTTAACCTCAAACAATCCACACCATACGCTTCACTCTCAGAGTTCAGTCACACCATCTCCCCCTTAACGCAAACACACTCAGCCAAGACATGTGTGATGCTGCTTTTGCACTGGTGCTACAAAGCTGATGAAGCAAATTAGCTTTATTCTAACTTTTAGTAACCATTTCCAGGCAGGCTAACAAGTAATGGAAGATAGCATGCAGAAGTTAGCATCATGCAACCCAGATTACAACCAAGATGCACATCTCTGGATGCTTGCTACTGTTTTAGCTATGCTAATGAAGTTTAGTCTGGGTTTATAGAGAGCAGTAATTCATACTGTGTCAGAAGCCACATAAGGGAGTAAATTAGTGGTTACTAAACACCTCTACATGGTATGAGCCGAGTGTGTGATGATTTTGCAGCTAATAAGCATAAATATTAGCTAAACTCATAATTCCAGCGAAGCAAACTTCAGACACTGAACATGTCCAAGCCAAACAACTTTGGGGTTTTGGTAAACTTGATTTCTTTACTCCATTTTCCGTAAAAAGGCAAAAGGAAGGCATTCTTACTGCTTTTTGTTTTTGATGACATTTAAAGGGCAGAGAAGAACAATGAA
>JBBPDA010000105.1:332007-344184 GCA_037974385.1 Arnoldichthys spilopterus
AGAGAGAGTGTGTGTGTGTACACTGAGTCAAGCTGTCAGGTCATTAGCACTGAAGATATAGTAAGAAAGAGAAACAGAAACAGAGACGGAGGGAGGGGGGAGGATGAAGAGCGAGAGAAAGAGAGAGAGAGAGAGAAAGAAAGAGAAAGAGAGAGAGAGAGAGAGAGAGAGAGAGAGAAAGAAAGAGAAAGAGAAAGAGAGAGAGAGAGAGAGAAAGAAAGAGAAAGAGAAAGAGAGAGAAAGAAAGAGAAAGAGAAAGAGAGAGAGAGAGAGAGAGAGAGAGAGAGAGAGAGAGAGAGAGAGAATCAGCTTTTCTCTAAACTAAAGCCGACAGCTGTAGACATCATGTTTTTGACCGTTCATCAGCTTTAATGGGTGATTTTGGTGCTTTGATGCAGCTGAGAGAACTATTGGGGTGTGTGATGTAAGGCTGCGCGATGTCTGTAGTGAAAGGATGATGACATCAGGGTGCAGTAATAGTAAACAGTGCACTATGACCACCAGAAGGTGGCAGTAATGCACCTAAACACTGTTTGTCAACTGCCATTAAAAAATAAAATATTTCTTTGCCGTAAAGCTGCACGTGCAGTCTGTTGCCTAATGACAGAAACAGTGGTACATACGCCTTCATATAATTCACTTTAGTTCAAATTTCCCCACAATTTTAGCTCGTCCAGCAGGGAGATTTCAGCTTGTCCAGCAGGGGGAGCAATTCAGCCCTTGTCTTCCAGAAGAAGAAAAACATGGCAGTAAAACGTGTGGAGCGCTGTTTGTTCAGATGCTACTAAGGACGCAGTTTTATGGGAATCACTTCAGTATCGGCACATGTTTAATAATTATTCACCACTGCACAGGTATTTGATTTGACTGACACCTGAAAGCGATGTTTGATGAGGCGTTTATGGCGCTGTGGACGTTTAAATAGACTTTATGCATGTCATACACTGATCAGCCATAACATTAACACCACTGACAGGTGAAGTGAATAACATTGACTCTTTAGTTATTTCAGTACAATGGCACCTGTCAGGGGGGTGGGATACATTAGGCAGCAAGTGAACAGTCAGTTCTTGAAGCTGATGAGCTGGAAGCAAAAAAAAAAAAAAGGGCGAGTTCCAGTTGTAGAATAGTTAGTACCTACCAAAAGTGATCCAAGGACGGACAACTGGTGGATTGGTGACAGGGTCATGGGAACTTTGATGCATGTGGGTCTGATAGAAAGGAGTCAGAACACACAGTGCACCACAGTCAGACCTGTTTCAGCAGCACGAGAGACCTACTCAATTTTCAGCAGGCGGTGTTAATGTTTTGGCTGATTGGTGTATATAGTTTTCTGAAACAGGCATGTCCCTGGATGCTACCCCACAAAGTAGAGAAACATGCGTGGCACGCATTCAAACAAAAGGAGGTGCAGCAGCATGTGGGGAAGGATGCCACCCTCTGTTGGTATGGACTGGTATGGGGGTGTGTGGGGGGTGGGGGAATCAAAATGCCAGGCTCAACATCGTGATGACTGTTGGCCATGTGTCCAAGCTTCGTGTGATTCCTCCTTACACGACGGCTGCATGAGCTAAACGCGACGCAAGGTAAACAAACACAGCCTTGCGTAATGTCTGGCCAGCAGACAGAAAAATATCTGCGGTCACTGAGTATTACCGCAGCCTCCAGTTCTCGGTAATGCCCCCACACGGCAGAGCGTGAGGGAAACACAGCGCTTGTGAGTTCTCTCTGGCGTCGTGGTGGGAGTCATGCATAGTTTTCTACATCGCTTCGCACTTGGCGAGGAAAAGCAACAGCACAGGCGAAAGGAAAATGGAACCAGTGCTAAATCTTGTCGTCAACATGCTTTACTCCAGAACGGAGGTGTCACTCATTTTCACCCCGGGCCACATCAGCACTATGGTTACTCTGAAGGCAACGTGAAGTGAAAGTGACTTTGTCATTGTGAACACACTCAGTCACACACAGTGCACCACAATAAAATGTGACCTCTTCATTTAACCCATCACACGGGCACATGTGGAGCAGAGGGCAGCTATCAACGCCCGGGGAGCAGTGTAGTGGGACAGGACCCTCAGTGGAACCCAGGCCGGGACTTGAACCTGCGACCTTCTGTTCAAGATTATATGGATAAGATGGTGCCAAATATCGACAGTGATTTATTTCATATTATTTTATAACATTTTAATTGCATTTAATAGACATTTATTTTGGTACATGTGTCGACTCTGAGAACACTGCTCCTGAAGTCCACAAGGGGGTGCTACACCTTGTTTCAGGGTGGAACAGACGGCTAAACTCACGTCTGCTTTCAAGTTGACGCATGGCTACAATATCGTATCGTGGCTCAAATATCGTGATCATATCGTATCGTTAGCTCTGGATTCAGTCTGGGAGAGAAGGACCGAAGCCTTTAATAACTGCTCCTGATTCTCGTCGTCCTCGTTTTGATGGTGTTGCTCAAAGCTGTCGTTCCCTGTGTGTGTGTGTGTGTGTGTGTGTGTGTCTGCTCGTGTGCTGTAAGGGCAGAATGAGGATGAGGATGATAAAGGTGAGTTATCGCTATGCTGCTAAGACTCCAGGGAAAGACTTCTGGACTTGCCTCATCGTCATGGAAACCAACATACAAGGACCAAGAGTAGAGACAAAAAGTACAGTGCTTAAACACACACACGTCCAGAGTAGTGCTTGTGCCTGGGGCCGAGTGATTCTTCAGAGAGACCGAGAGCGAGTGAGTGAATGAGCGCGAGAGAGAGAGAGAGAGAGAGAGAAAGAGAGAAAGAGAGAGAGAGAGAGAGAGAGAAAGAGAGAAAGAGAGAGAGAGAGAGAGAGAGAAAGAGAGAAAGAGAGAAAGAGAGAGAGAGAGAGAGAGAGAGAGAAATGAGAAATTCTTACTTTTCGATCAGGTCCAATGTCACCCCTGGCACCAGCTTGGCACTCTTCTGCATACAAAACCTGGAGCAAGAGAAACAGCTGTCAGATACACCTCTGCATGTATGTGTGTGTATGCACATTGGTGATCGAAAGTTTGTAAACAGATCAGATTCTTCCCACTTTAACACACGAGACAAAAACTTTATACAGACTTTTAGAACTACTGCGGTGTAGAAAGTGATGCTGACTCTGATAGAAAGGGGTCAGAACACACAGTGCACCACAGTCAGAGCTGTTGCAGCAGCAGGAGGGACCTACTGAGTATTAGGGAGGTGGTGTTAATGTTATGGCTGATTGTGTATATATATATTTACACACACATATATAGATATACACATACACAGGTGTGTGTGCGCGCATGTTTGTAATAATAGGAGAGAGGGCGAGAGAGGGCGAGAGAGGGAGGGGGGGTTTCTCTCGGCAGTGATGGGGAAATCCTTTTTAAGACTGAGCTGCTCCATCTGTAATGATTTTCTGCCTTAGCAGACGCACACACACACACACACACACACACACACACCCCTCTCTCTCTATTTCTAAAATAATCTATTGGCCTGACGAGCGTATTTAATGTTTTTACTCCATCCTGTCATACCAGAACTTTGTGTCTCCATTTGTGTTGTTTTTATACACCAATCAGCCATAACATTAACACCACTATACCTAATACTTAGTAGGTCTCTCATGCTGCTGAAACAGCCCCTTTCTATCCACAGTAGCTCTTCTGTGGAATCAGACTAGCCTCCACTCTCCATATGTATCAATGAACCTTGGGCATCCATGACATTGTTGTCGATTCACCAGTTCTCCTTCCTTGCATCACTTTTGGTAGGCACTAACTACTGCACACCTGGAACACTCCACAAGACCTGCTGTTTTGGAGATGCTCTGACTTGGTTGCTTAGCCATCACAATATGCACCTTGTCAAAGTGGCTCAGATCCTTACGCTCGGCTATTTTTCCTGCTCCTAGCATATCAGCTATAAGAACTCACTGTTCACTTGCTATCTAATATATCCCACCCCTGACAGGTGCCACTGCAATGAAATAACAAGAATAACAAGTTCACCTGTCAGTGGTGTTAATGTTATGGCTGATCTGTGTATATACCAACGTAACATTGATTCTGGACGCTGGGAAAATTTTTTTCCTGCTCATGTACAGTGTGAATAAACACAGTGAGCTTATTGACGAGTGGGTGTGTCTCAGTTTCCTCCAGCTACAAGAGCACAAAACAGATCATTTTTGGAGAAAAGGAAGGCTAATGCTCATCTTACGCTAAAGCACCAGTAACACCCATTGGAGCCCATACTGACCCGGGGCTCAGCTTTATTTGCCATATTAGATCCATAACAGAGTCGACTTTTAAGCACCTGATAAACAGCAAAATTCAGGGACTTTATGACTGCAGAAGATCTAGAAAACCTCATGCAGGCCTTTATCTCCTGCAGGCTCGCTTACTGTAATAACCTTCTTACTCCATACAATCCATACGAACACCAGGAACTGCACTGTGGGCAGTGGAGACCTAGTGGTCAGGACCTTGCTCTTGTGAACTGAAGGTCGCAAGTTCAAGTCCCAGCCCGGGCACCACTGAGGTTCCCTTGAGTTATCGTCCCGCTACACTGCTCCTCGGGTGCTGTTTCATAGCTGCCCGCTGCTCCACGTGTGATGGGTTAAATGCAGAGGTCACATTTCATTGTGGTGCTTGAGCGTGTTCACAATGACAAATAGCCACTTTCACTTTCACACAAAACCTAAGATCCAGCCCAATCTGGCAACCCTGCTCAGGCTGTGGCCTCTGTAGCAGTGGGTGGAGCAGGGGAACTGAACAAACAGTGGATTTTTAACCAGCATCTACTGTTTAAACCACAACACACACACACACACTCCAGTCTCTCTGTACCGTGTGTGGGTACAATAAACAGAGGGGGTTGCAGGAAGTCAGCAGCTTCAGGCTGTGGTTCGAACTCCTGTGGGACGAGTGAGAACGAAACGCCACTTTACTTAAACTACCGAACTCTGAAGGAGCTATAGAGAGAGAGAGAGAGAGAGAGAGAGAGAGAGAGAGAGAGAGGGCGGCCGAGTTTACATCTGAGCCACATATCTCAAGGGGGGAGGGAAGAGGCTCTGGTTAGAAACAGAAAGGAAGATGAAGAAGAGGACGATGGCATCACTTTTGCCTCAGCTCAAATGTTCATCCAGGCCTTGGGAACTTCAGCTTTTCTCCACTGTTTCTCTGGCTGTGGTATGATCGCTGCCCACAGCTGCGTTTCTCAAGGTCAAGCAGCCTATAGGAAACTATTCAGTAAGAGATCAGACCAATGGCAACGTTCAGCTACTCTGTTCATCCACAAGTCTGCTCCAACACCCTGGAGAGATGGATGCGGTTGGAGCGGGCTGCAGATGTGATTACAGGAAAGACTGGAGCGACTACTGACATCTAGTGCTAGCGATGTTAGCAGCAAGCCATCCGTTGGCTAGTTGTAACGGACACTGGCGGTGAGTGATTTGGGGAGAACTGGAGTTCATAGAGAATGCAGGAGGTTTTAGAGCTGGTGACAGGTCCAGTTTTTTAAAAAAAGTGGAAAAAAGTGCGAAAAGAAAGAGGAAAGCCAACTCTGCGTGTGACAAAGCCCCAAACCAGCACGGCTGCAGCTTTCACAGGCCAGTAAGAGTGCTTAAACACCAATCAGCCATAACATTAACACCACTGATCGGTACAGTGAATTACATCGACTCTACTTATTTCATTACAACGGCACCTGTCAGGGGAATGTAATATATTAATCAGCAAGTGAACAGGCAGTTCTTGAAGTTAATGTGCTGGAAACTGGAAAATGGGCGAGTGTAAGGATCTGAGCCCTTTTGACGAGGTCTTTATAGTGATTACTGAGTCAGAGCATCTCCAAAACAGCAGGTCTTGTGTTCCAGGTGTGCAATAGTTAGTACCTACCAAAAGCGAGCCAAGGAAGGACAACTGTCGAGGCTGCGACATGGTCATGAACACCCAAGGGTCACTGATGAATGTGGGGAGTGAATGCTAGCCTGTCCATTCTGATTCCACAGAAGAGCTACTGTGGTTTGAGAAGTGATGCTGATTGATAGGAAGGGGTCAGAGAGCTTTAGCTTCTTTGCTAATGCCCTTCGCCGTGGTTCTGTGTTTGTACTGCTTGGCAACACCAGCAACTTTACACCTCTAGTGGCCATGAAACCACAATAAAACGCTGCGTCAAGTTTCCTCCATCACACTGCCGTGTTCGTGTGCAGTAAGTGGAATAACGGAAAGTGCTCTGCTGCATGTCGGGGGGTATTTCTCGATAATGACTGGCAGACTTTACATTGTCCTTTACCTTTAATCACTCCCACTCGTGCATGTTTACGTAAATGTTTACACTGGTAAATTCTGAAAACACTGATTTTCTGGCTCCACACAGGACAAGAGAAAGATTTTCACCGCCCTGCACGTGTGAGTGCGAGATGAACTGAAGCTGGCCATGCAATCCGTGTGTGTGACACGTACGCATGCACACACACGCACGCGCACACGCACAACCAAGTCCAGAAATTTACAAAGCTCTACAATGTGACACTTTACTGTAAGAGATGGGGTGGGTGGGTGTGTGCGTGTTAATGTGTGTGTTTGTGTGTGTGTGTGTGTTAAAGCTAAGCATTTCATCTACAGATCCAACACCTCTTTCGTCCATCTGGATTCCTCTGACATTCTCCTCCTCTCTCAACCTCTCTCGCTCTCTCTCTCTCTCTCTCTCACTGAATCACTGCAGGTCACTTTACCATTTAATAAATAACGCTTTTCTAAACTGTTCACCTCTTCATTCATACTGTAGGTGCAAACACAGGGGTGGTTTCTAATAAAGTGGCCAGTGAGAGGAAATACAAAGTATGTGTTTCCATTAAAGTGGCCTGTGAGCGGAAGTATGACTGTTGTTCCTAATAAAGTGGCCAGTGAATGGGAACAAAAGGCAGGTGTTTCTAATAAAGTGGCCAGTGAATGGGAACAAAAGGCAGGTGTTTCTAATAAAGTGGCCAGTGAATGGGAACAAAAGGCAGGTGTTTCTAATAAAGTGGCCAATAAAGGTATGTGTTTCCAGTAAAGTGGCCAGTGAGCAGAAACACAATGGTGGTTTCCAATAAAGTGGCCACTGAGTGGTGTACTATTGATAGCTGTACGATCTAATTCGTATTTGAAACAGCTCTCACCAGCGCAGGGCGATTTTGATGGGTGTGGTCAGGCAGGAGGTGAAGAGGTCAGCTGGCAGGTCAGGATTCATGGGCAGGAGCTCGTTGGCCTCACAGGCCGCCAGCTGGATGCAGTTCTTCATGGACGGGGGCAGAGGCATCTGGGCCAGTGGATGATTCGGGTTTATCGCTGCCACCTACAGCACAAACAGAGCATGTGACATTTAATCGCCACTAACATCTTCTGATCCTCTGTGAGGGCTGATGGCAGAACATTGCTGTGAGGTTTCAACTGCATTCAGCCCTGAGGGCGTTAGTGAGGATCGCTGCTCATAAACACCACGAGTGAGGGAATACAGAGTGGGAGAAAGGGAGAAAAAGAAAAGAGGCTGGAGAGAGAGAGAGAGTGAGAAAGAAAGAAAGAAAGAAAGAAAGAAAGAAAGAAAGAAAGAGTTAGACACAGTGAGGATGTAAGTAAGAAAAACAAGACAGATTAAAAAATAGACATAGAGAGAAAGAGAGAGAGACAGAGAGAGAAGAGATAGAGAGAGAGAGAGAGAGAGACAGAGAGAGAGAGAGAGAAAGAGAGAGGAGAGAAGAGATAGAGAGACAGAGAGAGAGAGAGAGAGAGAGAGAGAGAGAGAGAAAGATAAAGAGACAATGATAAAGAGACCTAGAGAAATAGAGAGAGAGAAAAAAGGAGAGAGACCTTCATGTTTGGCCCTCTCTCTTTCTCTCTCCCCCATCTAAGATTGTTTTCTAAATTAAAGTGTAGAGTCTAATAAAACTTCTCTCACACACACAGACACAGTGATGAAGCCTCAGTGAGTGTTTCTCATTATCCTGGCACGTGAGCAGAGCCGCTGTGGTTTCAGTGCTTCGTTAGAAGTTGAGGCCGTTAAATAAACAAAAACAGAGAGAATTCAGCTCAATTAGCAGGGTAATCAGGGTTAGCTGCTGCAACACACACACACACACTAATGTGGTCTGCAGTGACAGCTCAGAATCTGCACTTTCTACACTTTCCTCAGACTCGTATCTCATGTTTTTGTCGTCTGTCTGTCTATGATGTTCAGATGCTGTGTGAAGCCACTTATGCAGCCCACCCCACCAAGACAGTGTGACTTTACTCAGGTCATGTGGGCGTCTGTTCTCTCATCAGCATTGCATATACATGTAGGGCAGGGACAGAACACTGATAGAGCCCCCAGTGGGCCAGACCTCCAGGCACTCCAGTACCACCAGGCCACAGGGACATTTAAAAAGGTTGTTTTCTTGATGCGAGAGAGTTTTAAATATATAAAACACTATTATATATATATATATATATATATATCAATGACAAACATTCAGGCTGTACATATGATACATATATACTCTAAACATTTTTAAACAACTTTAAATATTTGTAAAGCTTTAGTATATATCTAATATGTATATGCATTAATAATTTATTATATTACTATAATATATATTTAGATAGTTAATCTAATTTATTTTTTATGTTAGTATGTTGAATTAAAAAACTGATTATTTGTAGCACTTATCTAAGCTAAATATTAATGTATTAAATTTTTTTGTTATTTATTAGTACATTTTAAAATCTAAATATTTATTCAATATTCACCAAAAAGTTCATTATTTATGTATTAAAATTTTAACAAAAATATTCATATTTATGTTAACATTTGCTGTGTATGAAGTGTACTGTAAGTAGGGCTGCAGTTGTTAGCAATTTGCATAGCTTAAAGGTGTGTTTACTTTTACAGGCCTTATTATCACTACTACAATAATAATGATAAAATTACAGGCCCTATTATCACTACTACAATAATAATGATAAAATTACAGGCCCTATTATCACTACTACAATTATAATAATATTATTACAGGCCCTATTATCACTACTACAATAATAATAATATTATTACAGGCCCTATTATCACTACTACAACAATAATAATATTATTACAGGCCCTGTTATCACTACTACAACAATAATAATATTATTACAGGCCCTATTATCACTACTACAACAATAATAATATTATTACAGGCCCTATTATCACTACTACAAAAATAATAATAATAATAATAATATTACAGGCCATATTATCACTACAACAACAATAATAATTATTATTACTCAACTCAATTTGATTTCTAATAGGCTGATTATTTTATAATCACTTTTATTCATCTAAAAAGTTTAATATTTAATAATAAAGAGGTGAAACTGACATTATAATTACATGTGCAAAAACAGACACATTTCTAGTGTAGTTGTCAGCCCGGGTGGTTGCCTCTGCCTCTGTGAGAAGGGCTTTGTGTGCAGAAAAGTGAAGCACACGTTTGTGTGACGGTATAAACAGGAAGAGGAATAAATCAGGCTGCTTTAAAATGCAGCAGCCGTCACCTGCAGCCCAATTAATGGGCCGAGTGGGACGCAGCGGCTCATCCCCGAACCCTTCCGTCTTCCTCCGCTTCAGCGCTGCCCTCGCCTTTAAAAGATGCATGGAGGTTTTTGTGAAGCGGCGACGCCCGAACGACCCCACAACACAATAAAAACACACTGATGACCCAAACGCAAACAGCCGTCCCTCACACACTAACGCTGCAATCCTGCCAGCTATCAGCCGGCGCGGCGGAGGCCGGCCCTGACGGTAAATACGGCACCTTTAATATTCAGGATGGATTATGCAAAAACGCCCACGGTAATTAACACATTAGCATATTCGTAGGCCTGACAAATTAGCATGGCAATCAGACGAGGTGAGTCCGCACGGCTCCACCGGGAGATCAGACGCAGGAATTTAATTATGATGAATATTCTGGAGTGACAATAAACTCATTAGAGACAGATTCCAGCAGTAAAACACCTTTACACACACACACACAAACACACACACACACACACAAACACACCATTCACTCCCCACTCCATAAAGCCCATTCTGAATGAACCATTTACCTTGAAAAACCCAAACCAATTACATATATCCGCCCACTCAGCCTACTGCAGGTAAGCCACGCCCACTCTTGCAGAACCAGACATACTGCATTGCGGTGTGTAATGCGAATGCTGCAAAAGTCAAGAATATACGTGAGACTGTTATGATGAATTTGGGTCTATTGTGTTTCAATGGACGAGTGTGAATGTGTGGGTGGAACGCCCCCCCCAATCACTCAGCAAAACTGTCCTCTCTCTGTATGGGGTAGGGTGGTCCTCCCTCTCCCCGGTCACTCAGCATAACTGTCCCCTCTCTCTGGGTGGGTAGGGTGGTCCTCCCTCTCCCCATCACTCAGCATAACTGTCCTCTCTCTCTGGGTGGGTAGGGTGGTCCTCCCTCTCCCTATCACTCAGCATAACTGTCCACACACACTTCAGTATAGCTCTTACACAGACGTGTGGCATGAGAGAGCAAATGGCTTCACTGTGTGTGTGTGTGTGTGTGTGTGTGTGTGTGTGTGTGTGTGTTATGTAATGTTTTATAACAGTGTTGAAGGAACTCCCCACCGGAGCTTCCTGCTGCATTAGTAATATCTTTCCAGAAGCATCCCCCTCGCTTCCGATTATCCCTCTCTCTCTCTCTTATCCCTCTCGAACTCCCTCTCTCTCTTTCTCACCATCTCTTTTTTGTCTCTTTGCCCATCTCTCTCTCCCCTCTCCCTCTCCCCCTTTTCCTGTCGTGTTTCTCTCTCCCTCTTCCTTCATCCGTCTCTCTCTGTCCCAAAGCTTTATCCTCTTGTCTCTCTCTCTCATCCCTCTTTCCATCTGTCTCTTGCTGAGTAAATTAAATTTGGATTTTTACACCACGCTCATTTCTCTCACTCCTTTTCTTCCCGCTCTCCTTCACTTCCTTGTTCTCGCTCTACTGTTCCCTTTTACTATCTCTCTCCTTTTCCTCCAGCTTTCGTTCCCTATTTTTTCTCTCTCCACTCGCTAACTCCACTTTCTCAGTTTATCTTGCTTTCTATCGTTTCCTCCACTCTCTTTCACCTTCCCCCTTTCTCTCCTTCCTCTACTCACTTACTCTCTATCCAGCTTCTTCTGTTCATCATCATCTCTCTCTCTCTCTCTCTCTCTCTAATGTCTCTGTATAAATCTTACAGATGAACAGAGTGATATACAGACAGAAAGATGGACAGACAGCCAGACATTAGTCAAGCGGACAGATGGACAGAAGGACAGACAAAGAGAAAGATGGACAAATGGCTATATAGACAAACAGGAGGACAGATGGACCGACAGACTGACAGAGAGGTGGACAGACAGACCAAAGGACATATAGATTTCAAAACAGATAGATGGACAGAGAGAGAGACAGACAGACTGACAAACACAGTCAAACCAACAGACAAATCAATAGATGGACAGACAGATGGAGAGACTGACTGACAGAGTCAGACAGACAGATAAATAGACAGACAGCCAGAAAGAAGCGCAGGAAGGCAGATGGATAGACAGGTGATCAGACAGTCCAGAGACAAAGCTTCACTAATCCTGTCATCACTTCCTGTAGAGGCTCCAGCTTCCTGTAGACTCCGACTGCAGCTCTCGAGCGTTTTCCCACTAACAGAGGCCAAGCAGTTCAATTCAATTACTGAACTGCCTTTAAAGAGCTGAAGCAGGAGGAAAAAAGGGCAACTTCACTCTCTCACTCTCTCTCTCTCTTCATTTCTTTCTCTCTCTCTCTCACTCTCTCTTCATTTCTTTCTCTCTCTCATCTCGCTCTCTTTCTCTCTCTTCATTTCTTTCTCTCTCTCTCTCTCTCTCTCTCTCTCTCTCTCTCTCTCTCTCTTTCTTTCTCTTTCTCTCTCCCTCTCCATTTCTTTCTCTCTCTCTCTCTTCATCTCTCTCTCTCTCTGTCATCTCTCTCTTTCTCTCTCTCTCTCTCTCTCTCTTTCTTTCTTTTTCTCTCTCTCTCCATTTCTTTCTCTCTCTCTCTCTTTATTTTTTTCTCTCTCTGTTCTCTCTCTCTTTCTCTCTCTCTCTCTCTCTCTCTCTCTCTCTCTCTCTCTCTCTCTCTCTCTCTGCTGTCA
>JBBPDA010000105.1:357831-371109 GCA_037974385.1 Arnoldichthys spilopterus
GGAACAGGGTTTGGTCCAGACAATTGGATACAGGGATTGGTCCAGACAATTGGATACAAGGATTGGTCCAGACAATTGGATACAGGGATTGGTCCAAACAATAAGGTACAGGAACTGGTCCAGTCAAAATGTACAGTGAATGGTCCAGACAAATGTGTATGGAGACTGCCCTAGATCACAGGGTCCTGCATGTTCTTGTATGCAATCGCAATAGCTGACTTGCACCTCTTCAGTGTTCCCTTCAGGTGGTGTGAATGGAAACAGAAAAAAGCCCCTGAAGGTGTTTAGTCCTCAGGGGAGCTTCTCAATGGGTAGTTCCTCTTAATGAATCCCTAGAATTGTTTGGTGTGAAAGGCGCCAAATGGGGGAGGGGTGAGAACATGTCTCTCCTCCGTTGTTTCACTCACTTCTCTAAAGAAAAAGATCTTGTGTATATATATATGTAATGTTTCCAGGCATCAGGAAGCTGCTATCAATGTGCTGGAGACTCCTGGAACCTCCAGGAGAGGTGGGGTGTCTGCAGAACCACTCAATGGCAAGAACTACAGAGACACTCTCACATTATTTACAATGTACTATTTATTACTAAATGCACAAATTACTGCACTGTACATTCTGTTCATGAATCACCAGTCGGGTGAATTTTAATTCACTTAAACCCTGTGGCGACGCTTAAAAGACATGAAATTTAATTTTCTTAGCATTTACACTGACATTTATAATTTAGGAGCTACTTAAAGCCTGTATAAAAGGCTGTATGTAGTTATAGCCCATTACAGCATTACTGTCTACAGTGTTCTTTTGAAGAGATACTATGACTATGGAACCAAACAAAGTCATGCTTGCAAATATCAATACTTAATACACATGCTTTATAATGTACAGGATTCATAAGAGAAATGGGTATAAAGCACAGAGAACCATGCTGAAGTCTTGTGTGGTCCTGTCTGGCTGGGACTCCTGTGGGAGCCTGATTAAGATGTCCCATGGGCACGGGGCAGATCATGTCGAGAGCTCTCAGGGGGATCGAGCCATTAGGAGGGAAGATGGGCTTGGGAGAGCACTCTCTAACAATCTCGCGGAGAAACGGAAATCAGTAGAGCCGCTAATTGGACTGTTGTACGATAAAAGGTCTTTGGTCAAAAAACCAATCTAAAAGAACTGCTGGACCAAGGCTAAGTGGAAGGCGCCAATCAAAGAAAGCCCTGCAGGCGTGACTGATGGGTCTTTCCTGCTCTCACGGGGTTAACAGTATCTACTGGAAAGAGAAATGGGATGGATGGGGGAGTGGATTTTAAAGAATAGATGGGTGACACACCAGATTACGCATTGTCCTTTACCGTAAACGCTCATAAATGCACCGTAACTCGCAGCAACAACCGTCAGACGACTCAGGAACACAGTCGTTACACCAGTGCATACGCCCCAGTGCACTTATTTGCTCCCATCTAGAAATGTAGATGATTTGTCTGGAATCAAACAGGCGTTCAGGTTTGATCAGAATTGCACTATATCGTAATCAAGTTAAACGGTTTGTATTCCTCTGTAAAGGTTAGGGGAGTTGCCCCTGTGACCTGAAGGTCATCGGTTCAAATCCTAGACTGGTTCAAGTACCACTAAGGTATCTGTGAGCAAGGCACTCCCCAGGCGCTGCCCATGTCAAATACCCACTGCTCCTACATGAATGGGTAGATCTTGGTAAAGCTCCTGAAGAAACCCCCCCCCCGCCCCCATATCTAGCACTCAGAATCAGTGACACCAGCAGTGACAGTGCATTAGCGTCCATATTGCGTCCAAAAACCAAATAAATGTGTGTACCCTTTACAACCCATGGTGCCGTCTAACCCTCATGCACCACTACGCCCAAACCCAGCTTGACGTCCCCTCCCCAACACACTCCCACAGCGTCACCCCTGCTGAGTGGCTGTGTGTGGTCCTCTCCTATGGTGCTCTTTCCTAGTGGCATGTTCCCACGGCAGCTCATCACGACGCGACAACAATACAACGAACGCATGAGCTAAAATGTCACATGGTCTGCACGTGCGAAGCTTCTCCTGGACTCCTATGTCTTTTTTGCGTGTGTCGGCCTCATCGCTTCCATGCTTGTGTTCACAGCCCATTGTAAACGTAACTTAGTAACTGAAAAATGCTAAACGTAATGATCAGCCATAACATTAACACCACCTGCCTAATACTGAGTAGGTCCCTCATGCTGCTGGAACAGCTCTGACTGTGGGCCCCTTTCTATCAGAGTCGGCGTTTACATTTTGCCCTACATTAGCTGTTTTGTGGGATTAGACTCCACATGCATCAATGAGCCTCGGGTGCCTACGACCCTGTCAAAGATTCCCCAGTTGTCCTTCCTTGGACCACTTTTGGTAGGCACTTACTAAGGGTGCAACAATGAGTCGATCTGTATCGACGCATCGACCAAAATACATGATCGGATGTATCGATGTGACGCCTACAAATCAATGTGTTTATTCGACAATTAATTTTACTTTATTTTACTGTGAGCAGTGCTTTGTACAGAGAAGATGCTTTTGCTTATGACTGCACCGCTGAATTTACCCTTTAATAACAAAATGTTCATAAAATTTAATTCAAGAATAAGTCACATATTGGACCCTGATCACTGCTGAGCCTGTGCATATTTTAAATATTTTAAAGTTAACACTTAGACGAAATGAAATGAAATGAAAACTAAATCTAAAATGATAAAAAATGTATAGAAAAAAATATTTTACAGAAGATTAGAATATTTAATATGAACAATAACTGTACTTTGTGCATATATATATATATATACGTACTAAAGGGCAAAGTGACATGATCGTAAACATTGTAAACATATTTTGGGATGGAAAATGTGCATTATATTATGTGATGGTCAGCTGACGGTTATTCGAACAGTTGAAAGCTGTGTGGGGGGCGTGTCCTGATAAAAAAAAAATTGCAACTTTTATGTTCATAGTGTTCATTATAATTTGTTTGCTTGTGTGATTTGATGGAAATGTATCAGACTGTGTGAAATTTTATTATATTCCATACTGACGGCAGACCCAGTACCAGAGCCAATCAACTGAAGGTATTGAAAACATATGGAATCATTGGTTAAAATAGTCAAATCATGATGAAACTTGTGATTCACATCACTCATACTCCACTATAGTCTCTAGTCATCTGATCATTGCACCTTGGCCCGCAGATCTGTATCCGTGCCTACTTTTAACGTTTGCATCAACTTGAAGAACTGACTGTTCACTTGCTGTCTGATATATCCCACCCCCCTAACAGGAGCCACAACAACAAGACAGATCATCAGTGATTCCAAATTTGTTCCATCAGACAAGAGACAGCATGAATAAATGAATGGGAAATCCTTTGATCCTCCGGGGTGGGGTGGGGGTGGGGGTGGGGGGTCACTGCAAATCAAAACAGAGTTATTCTGAATGATCACCTTTCTCCTATGAAGAAACACTTTCATCCTGAATGGACGTCTACTCCAGGATGAAGACACAAGGGCACTGACTCACTGAATGATGTGATGATGAAAATGATGTAATTCACATGTCACGGCCTTGACGGTGACCAGATCTCAGCCCAGCTGAGGTTTTCGGGCCGACGTGTTTGAACCAGTGGGACCGGACTGCTCACAGTGGGTTCAGAGGTAATTTAGCAAAAAAAATGCAAATTACGTGTGGGCAGTGGAGGCCAAGTGGTTAGGACCTCGCCCTTGTGAACAGCAGGTTCAAGTCCAGGCCCAGGCACCACTCAGGTTCCCTTGAGCAATGTACTGTCCCGCTACACTTTTCCCCAGGAGGTCTTTGTGTGTGATTGAGTGTGTTCACAATGACAAAGTCACTTTCACTATGTGTCCGTTTCAGGCTCAATAATGAATCATTTTCATATTGAATTAATTGCAAATACGATCCTAAATTATCCAAAATTGACAAGTTTTGATATGAAGAGCTGAATGGCGATGAAATCTATTACTTGCAAATTGGCAGTCAGACACATTACACTTAGCACTTCAGCCTCAAGTGTGAATAAATTTACCTTTTCGTAGAAAAACAAAGGTCCTGGCTGAAAAATTAGACCTATTCTGCAAATTGTTTCACCCGAGGTCGGGGTTTTACAACACCCCTCCCACCTCCCCCTGCTTCCGCCTTCTCTCCTTGCATATCCACCACTTTGGCCAGTTCAAGTCCCAGACTGGAGAAAATTATTTTAAATGTTTTTAAAGGGTTTTAATAATGTTAAAAAATTCTACTCTGACCGCACTGCTTCTGAATTCCACAAGGTGGCGCATGACCGCATTCTTCCTTCGCGGAAACTGGAAGACAAGTCAGAGTCTGAGAGATTTCTAAACCGTCTGCTTTCAAGTGGAAGAAAGGCAATAATATTGTATCATGGACCAAACATCTGTCTACGATCGTATCGTTGCCCCCGGTGGCAGCTTCCACCCCTGTGAAGCATCACTGCATCTTCATACTAGTGGAAAAGTTCCGTAAAACAGAACCGCAGGAAGCGTTTTTACCAGGAAAGGCGGCCTGAGGAAGCTGCCGATTATGGAGCTCCAAGGCTTTTGTGATCGGCGCTATTGTTAACGAACAGATTGTGTCAAAGTTTCCTCTGCTACCGTCTCCCCACATAATGCACAAAAGTGCCGCTCGTACGAACACCATCGGTACAAAGAAAGAAAGAGACAATGCATGTCGGCTCCAAATCACTGCACCCTTACTCAGCGCAGGGTCGGCGATTTCTCATCACCATTCAAGGACGAGCGCCGACAAACGCGACTAGCGGAACCCGGAGAGGCTGATGTGCCCAGACAGCCAGGCCTTCGTGAGGATGGGTTCCCATCCACAGTGCACGTGTGCCGTGAGCTCTACAAAGGAAGCTTTAACCAAACTCTTGAGGAACGGAGCGACGCTCCAAAAGCAGAACCAATTACCACGGACCAGAGGAGGGAAGAGGAAAATCTGCACTGCTTGCTACAGCAGAAGTGTGTGGGTAAATTGGGGAAATTTTCGGAGTTGCCCTGGAAATTCTGGTGTGACGTGCAGGACACTAGTCAGACACTAGTTTTGGTACTAATGCAACGGTTCTACAGAGCAAACACACATTGTATCAGCAGAACAAAGAGCTGAAATATGCAAAATCAGCCTCTAACCAATCACAGTGTTTCAGACAGGGTGACCAATCACAGTCTTTCAGACAGGGTGACCAATCACAGCTCCAGGTGAGAGTTACTGGCTGTTCTGATGAATTCATGTAATGCAACTAAAGTCTCGTTGTTTTATGCTTAACCATCAAAGCCCCTGATTGGCCGAGAGGCTTTTAAACGGCCCATACTCCACATTTTCCTCCCGTTTCATTTCCTCGCTCACATCTGTGTGTGTTTGTGTATAACAACACTATGTGACAAAGTTCTTTTTTAAAGAAAAAAAACCCAAACATTTGTCCAAAGTGTGTTTTCTCAATCCTTCATGACTAAAAGACACAGTAAACGCGTATTGTTCCGCGCTCAGGATGATCATTTTCTAAAAATGTATCTGCTTTCAAGAACATTCTGCATTTACTTTACATTTACATGAACTCATTTGCTCGAGGGTACCTCAGTAGTGCCCGGGCCTGGACTTGAATCTGCAACCTTCAGGTCCCAAGGGCAATGTCCTAACTACTAGGCCACTACTGCCCACCTTAAAGGCTAAGTAGACTTCCAGAATAATCTGGAACTGTGAGAACTGTCCAGAAGTTTCTCGAATTTTTCCAGAATCCAGAACATTCTAGAACTTAGAATGAATGAAATGAAAGGAAAATTAATGAATGAAAGTGACTCTTTGTCATTGTGAACACACTGAAGCACCACAACGAAATGTGACCTCTGCATTTAACCTATCACACGTGCACACGTGGAGCAGCGGGCAGCTACCAACAGCGCCCGGGGAGCAGTGTACTGGGACGGTACCTTGCTCAAGGGTACCTCAGTAGTGCCCGAGCTGGGACTCGAACCTGCGACCTTCAGGTCCCAAAGGCAGTGTCCTAACCACTAGGCCTCCACTGCCCACGGCCACCACTGCTTTCTGGGATGGTCCAGAAAGGATACAAAGTTTGCCTGTTTTGCCACTATAAATAGGAAACTTGGTCATAAAATCAAAGTTTGTGAGGAATAAAGTCATTTTGGCTTCGGCTTTAGACATAAGCAGTTGAAAAACACTTAGAAACCGGGAATGAAAACTGTGTTACGTTGCGCAATTAGCCACGTTAGCAGGCCTGATGGAGCTGCTCCTTTCCGGCGGCTGAGGAAACGGAACAACTCCGTGGGAGAGGAGGAAAAAGTGCAGCTGAAGCACAGGGCTGCATGTACTGCGTAAACCGTGATGGAGAACATGCTCTGCTGGAGTAATCGCTAACAAAGTAGCTGTAAGCAGATCTACATATTTGCATTGCAAAGCAGCAAAAAAAAAAAAAAACGGAGCCAATAAAAGTCATTAAGCGAGGAGTGATCATTCAGAGCGGCGTTACGAGAACAGACAACCCGCAATGAATGAATAAATAAATAAATAAATAAACAAACAAACAGCTCCCACTTCTGCTGGAAGTCAAACAGCACAGTCGGATCAGCAGATGAGAAAAGTGAAGGATCATGAAATGGAACACAAGCCAAAGGAAACTGACAGATTAGAAAATGCAGTAAAAGCCAATAAGATAAAGGACGAAAAAGAAGAAAAATGCTTCTGGACTCAAGAAAGACAAGATGAACGAAGTCTGTCTATGTCAGAGAGGAGTAGGAATCTAGAAGCATGACATATCCATACAGCGGCACCAAGTATCAATATTCAATACCACGTAATAATATTTCAGGCTTTTATTTTGGTACATACCTCTACTCTGAGACCATGCCCATGATTCTGAAGTGAACGCAAGTGAAAGTGACTATTTGTCATTGTGAACGCACTGAAGCACCACAACTAGGCCACGAGGCCACCACTGCCCTGCCCACAAGGTGGCGCAAGACCTTGTTTGTCTGGAGTCGTGGAAGCGGCTGCAGAGACTCCTATACGGAACACGCTGTCTGCTTTTCAAGTGGAAGAATCGCAATAACATCGTGTTGTGGCCCAAAAATAGTGGTAATATTGTATCGTCACAACGTAATGACAAACGTCATGATTGTAATATCCCATCTCCTTCTGTCACACATGAAAGAAATGAGTCTCAGAAATCCGTATCGATTCCTAACCCCCAGGCCACGCCCTCCAGAGGCTGAATCAGCCTCATCAATTATCCAGCAGGAAGAGATGTGGCCTCTAAACGAGTGTGGACATAAAGCAGGCCGTCCCATTCACAACCCTGAGAGAAAATGTGAGTGCTCCTCATGCTCGTCATATTATTTATTAATCATTATTGTTAAATATTTTTTTTAATATTTAATTTTATCTTATACATTAATGTTTTATTAATGTATTTTTTGAAATTCATTATTTTATTTATGTTCCTATGATTTATTTATTTATTTATTAATTATTATTATTATTATTATTATTATTTAAATAATTCGTTCAGTAAAAAAAATGCAGCTAGTTTTAAAAGTTTCAAAATGTACCGTTCACTTCTTTGGATACGGAAACTGATCTGCAAAAACATTTCATTATTATTTTATTATTTCTGTGATGTCACAAAAACCAGCACATTCACATTCATCTGCTTATTCAGCCTACAGAAGCATAGCCCCGCCCATCCAGACTGATGTTAAAAGGAGTGTTTCTTTTTAAATGAAGGCAGCCAATCAGAACAGAGCTTGTTTACATATATCAGTCTTAAAGTCACTGTCTGCTTAATTCTGGAAAATGCTCATGTGGCACTTTGCAGTAAATGCTCATTTCAATGCAACAACAGTAAAACGGTGTTTTTTGGTGCAGTTTGGACGTGTTCAGACTACCAGATAAATCAGAACCAGTAAACAGGGCCTGTTAAAGACGGAGGTGAGAAGTTAGATTTTTTCCATGATGTGCTGTGAGTTTACTGGTGAGCTTTGTTCATTTCTACAGAAATCTGATCTCTGACTTTCATTATCGAGGACTGAGGCTGTTGAAAAAACTCATTTTCTGCAGTTATCAGATCGTGTGCACGTGAACACACTCCCTGTTATCTATAAATGTGTACTTTAGTCTGTGTGTACAGATAACAGTGTCATTCAGTGTCGGAAACCGCATGAGCAAGTCTATTAGAGGTTACTCAACACCTCCTCATGGTCTGAGACACCAAGCAGAAATTGGTTTCCTGTTCTCCAGCTTCTTGCTTTAAGTTTCCATTCCACCTTAAAAGGTGAAGCACTTACAGTCTGACTTTTGACTCTCCAGCTTTTACTAAAATTTTCTGTTCCACCTTAAATTTGGCAGCAGTTACTGTCTGACCACTGACCGTCCAGTTTTTACAAAAATTTTCTGTTCCACCTTAAATGGGGAGGCAATTACTGTTTGATTTCTGACTGTCCAGTTTTTACTCACATTTTCTATTCCACCTTAAATGGGACAGCAGTTACAGCCTGGCTATTGACTGTCCAGTTTTGACTCAATTTTTTTGTTCCACCTTAAATGGGACAGCGGTTACAGCCTGGCTATTGACTGTCCAGTTTCAATACAATTTTCTGTGCCACCTTAAATGAGATAGCAGTTACACTCTGACATCCAATTCTCCAGTTTTTCACTAGATTTTTTTCATTCCACCTTAAATGGTACGACAAAGAATCATAAGCCTGAATGTGACTGCTGCATCATTTAAGGTGGAACTGAAAATTCTAGTAAAAAGCTGGAGAATTGGAGGCCTGATTTTAATTGCTGCATTAAGGTAGAATAAAAAAAATAAATAAATTAAAAAAAAACTTTTGCGGAGTGTGATGATTCAGGCTTGCAGTTAGCAACATGCTAATTTGTGGGGTATCCACTTCCTGTTCATTACATCCGTCTCATAGCTAAGGAACCAATCGTGGCTCGGAATTGGGGAAGGGTGGGTGTCTCTGACTACAGAGTGTGTGTGTGTGTGTGTGTGTGTGTGTGTGTGTGTGTGTGTATGTGCGTATGTGAGTGTGTGTGTGACGCCCCACTGACGGCTCCTTCTTCTCCTGTCAGGCTGAAAATGAGCCCATCAGGAGGAAGCAGAGAGGGGACCATGAACGTCATGCCCCCCGTCACACGAGACGTTTTCCCACTCAGAGCTGAATGAAGAGGTCGGAAATGACGCAACTCCGCCTCGCGGCTGACGGAGAACGGCTTGCATCAGGATTCTTCGAGTAAGAAAGTAGAAGCATTAATGCGGGGGGTGGGGGGTGGGGGGGCTCTATTAGCCCTTATGTAAACAGACTAATTTACATAATATATTTCCTCGTGTAGCACGGTCATTACACGGCCTCATACTAACTTTTTCCCTCTCTCTCTCTCTCTCTCTCTCTCTCACTTTCACTATCCCTCTCTCGCCCTTTCTACATTATTTAAATGCTTCTCAGCAATGAGGCGAAGCTTTAAAGCTTTAAATCTAATCAGTAGAAATATAACAGCAGGAGCAAACTAATTAATAATTCAGAAACTGATTCGACAGCTACACTGCGGCTAGAGCAGAAGGGAGGAACAAAAAAAAAATATTTCTGCCACAGGGCCCTGAAAAGGGTAATGTCTTTTTGAAATGCCCACCGGTAAGCACCTGTTTTGTGTGTGTGTGTGTGTGTGTGTGTGTGTGTGTGTTTTCCTCCAGGAAAAACTGGAGCAGTGCAACAGTATCTATCATACAACTATCAGGATTCAGAAAAACTATGAATTTTCTCAAGCCGCTCGGTACGATGGACGTGTCTGTGAGCCGGTGTGGGCTGTCGTACACTGCACAGACACAGAAAATACAGGTTCAAGCAACTACGACAAGTTACAGCGATAGGAACCAACACTACAGACTAGAAACACCACGTTTACACCTGCTCACAGGGTCTGAATTGTATCCTAACCAGATTTTAGCCACATGTTTACACTTGTACTCTAATGGTACAAGGGTGTACCAGGGTGTAATGACTAGAGAGTTGACCCTGTGACCTGAAGGTCGCTGGTTCGAATCCCGGACCGGTACGAGCACCACTGAGGGTCCCGTGAGCAAGGAACCGTCCCCAACCACTGCTGAACCGGGTGCTGCCCATGTCAGCTGCCCACTGCCCCTACACAGATGGGTTAAATGCAGATGCACATTTCATTGTGGTGTACTATGTGCTTTGGTGTGTTCACAATGACAAATAATCAATCAGTCAAAGACACATCTCCGGTCAGCCAGCCAGGCCTGCCATTACTACGTGGTGAGAAACATTCCAATTAGCTCATATACAACAACCAATCAGCTCCTTTTTCTATTCTGGCCAGACGCAAGGCCCAGTTCTGGAACCCAACACGTACGTTTATGAGAAGAGGCTGTTTATAATAATGACCCGCGTGCATTAAATCCCACTGTGCTACAGCGAGACAGTAGAAAACAATGAGGTGAAGTGAAGTTCAACCAAACTGGAGCTTTATTAGAGCTGACCGGCTCATCGAGTGTGACTACAGGATTAAAACCCCTCTCAGATGAGAAACTCACAGCAGGAGAGGAGCTGAAGCAGCAGTGATGCCTGTATTAAGTGGTGGTTGGTCTGGAAGGTAGTCTCTTCCATGAGCAGAACAGCAGGGGGCATCGTCTCAGTACTGGGAGGGGTGTTTGAATGTGGAATGTACCCTGAAGAGACAGATGTGTTTACACTGCTCTAACATGCAGCAGGAATGCACCTCCTGAAGTGGTTTGAGTGATCAAATTCAAATCTGGTTTATAGAAGTCTCGGCTGCGTTCACACCTGCATGTTTATGTGGATCCAGATATTACATTCGAGACGCAAGTTACCAGGTGTAATTGAGCAAAATGAGAATTCCAGAGTAAAACATTTTGTTTCACATGGTTATGCTCCTTTTCGTCCTGTTTACCACTGTTACGCTCCGTATCACACTGTTACGCTCTGTTTCACACTTTTATGCTCCGTTTCCCACTGTTACGCTCCGTTTCACACTTTTATGCTCCTTTTCGCACTGTTACGCTCCTTTTCGCACTGTTACGCTCCGTTTCACACTTTTATGCTCCGTTTCCCACTGTTACGCTCCGTTTAGCACTGTTACGCTCCTTTTCGCACTGTTACGCTCCGTTTCGCACTGTTACGCTCCGTTTCCCACTGTTACGCTCCGTTTCCCACTGTTACGCTCCGTTTCCCACTGTTACGCTCCGTTTCCTATTGTTACGCTCCGTTTCCTATTGTTACGCTCTGTTTCCCACTGTTACGCTCCGTTTCGCACTGTTACGCTCCGTTTCCCATTGTTACGCTCCGTTTCGCACTGTTACGCTCCGTTTCCTATTGTTACGCTCCGTTTCCCATTGTTACGCTCCGTTTCGCACTGTTACGCTCCGTTTCCTATTGTTACGCTCTGTTTCCCACTGTTACGCTCCGTTTCCTATTGTTACGCTCTGTTTCACACTGTTACGCTCTGTTTCCCACTGTTACGCTCAGTTTCCCACTGTTACGCTCTGTTTCGCACTGTTACGCTCTGTTTCACACTGTTACGCTCAGTTTCCCACTGTTACGCTCTGTTTCCCACTGTTACGCTCAGTTTCCCACTGTTACGCTCTGTTTCCCACTGTTACGCTCTGTTTCACACTGTTACGCTCTGTTTCACACTGTTACGCTCTGTTTCACACTGTTACGCTCTGTTTCGCACTGTTACGCTCTGTTTCGCACTGTTACGCTCAGTTTTGCCCTGTTTCGCATTGTTACGCTCTGTTTCACACAGTTTTGCCCTGTTTCGCATTGTTACGCTCTGTTTCACACAGTTACGCTCCGTTTCCCACTGTTACGCTCCGTTTCCCACTGTTATGCTCAGTTTCCCACGGTTACGCTCAGTTTTGCCCTATATCGCAGTTATGCTCTGTTTCGCACTGTTACGCTCCGTTTCGCACCGTTACGCTCCGTTTCGCACTGTTACGCTCCATTTCGCACTGTTACGCTCCGTTTCGCACTGTTATGCTCCGTTTCGCACTGTTACGCTCCGTTTCGCACTGTTATGCTCCGTTTCGCACTGTTACGCTCCGTTTCACACTGTTATGCTCCGTTTCGCACTGTTACGCTCCGTTTCACACTGTTACGCTCCGTTTCGCATTGTTATGCTCCGTTTCGCACTGTTATGCTCCGTTTCGCACTGTTATGCTCCGTTTCGCATTGTTATGCTCCGTTTCGCACTGTTATGCTCCGTTTCGCACTGTTATGCTCCGTTTCGCACGCACTGTTACGCTCCATTTCGCACTGTTACGCTCCGTTTCACACTGTTACACTCTGATTTGCCCTGATTTGCATTGTTACGCTTCGTATCACACTGTTATGCTCCGTTTCACACTGTTACGCTCAGTTTTGCCCTGTTTCGCAGTTATGCTCTGTTTCGCACTTTTACGCTCCGTTTCGCACTGTTACGCTCTGTTTCGCACTGTTACGCCCTGTTTTGCACCGTTATGCTCCGTTCTGCACGCACTGTTATGCTCCGTTTCGCACTGTTATACTCCGTTTCGCACTGTTACGCTCCGTTTCGCACGGTTATGCTCCGTTTCGCACTGTTATGCTCCGTTTCGCACGCACTGTTACGCTCCGTTTCGCACTGTTACGCTCCATTTCGCACTGTTACGCTCCGTTTCACACTGTTACACTCTGATTTGCCCTGATTTGCATTGTTATGCTCCGTATCACACTGTTATGCTCCGTTTCACACTGTTATGCTCCGTTTCACACTGTTATGCTCCGTTTCGCACGCACTGTTACGCTCCATTTCGCACTGTTATGCTCCGTTTCACACTGTTACACTCTGATTAGCCCTGATTTGCATTGTTACGCTCCGTATCACACGGTTATGCTCTGTTTCACACTGTTATGCTCTGTTTCACAATGTTATGCTCCATTTTGCTCTGTATTGCACTGTTATGCTTCATTTTACACTGTTTAGCACTGTTATGCTCGGTTTCACATTGTTATGCTTTGTTTCGCCCTGTTTTGCTCCGTTTTGCCCCATTTTACACGGTTATGCTCCGTTTTGCTGTTTCAAACTGTTATGCTCTGTTTTGTCCTGTTATGCTCCGTTTTGCACTCTTTTTTTTGTACTCTTTTGCACTGTTATGCTCCATTTCACCATGTTATGCTGGGTTGCACCCTTCTGGCCGGTGTGGAGAATTAAGAACATG
>JBBPDA010000105.1:376044-394366 GCA_037974385.1 Arnoldichthys spilopterus
AGAGAGAGAGAAAGAGAGAGAGAGAGAGAGAGAGAGAGAGAGAGAGAGAGAGAGAGAGAGAGGATTATAATGGGTTTGTAGCTCAGTGGTCGTCTCTTTCCTGAATAAGAGAGCGGAGGGCAGATCAGTGTGTGAGGAGTGTGTGAGAGTGTGTGTGTGGGCAGTAGATCCCTTTATGTAATTCATGTTTTCATGCAGTTTTGAAAGTGTCTTCACTGCACTTCACTGGGGCTGTGGAAATGCATCATATTAAATGTGTGTAAATCTGTGTGTGTGTGTGTGTAACCTGTGGCATTAGGCTGGGCTGTTCTCTCTCTAATCTCTGCAGAAGCTGCAAAAGGTGAGGGACCTCTCTAAAGGCCAGAAACCCAGCAATATAGGGGGCACTGAGGGTCACCATCTCGCTACACTCATACAGGGTCTAGAGAGAGAAAGAGAGAAATATGTAGAGCTGCAGATAGACAGCTCAACAGACATAGATAATAATAATAATAATAATAATAATAATAATAATAATGTTGGTTTGTTATTTATTATATATATTTTTTTATTATTTCACACTTTCAACACACCCCAAAAAAGGTTGGGTCAGAGGTGAGTTTACCACTGTGTTACATCACCCTTCCTTTTAACTACACTGTTTAATAATTTAGGAACTGAAGAAACTAATTGCTGCAGTTCAGTAATGGAATTTCTGCCTGTTCTTGCTTGATACAAGACTTTGGCAGCTCAGTCGTCCGTTGTGGCCACTGTCTGATTTAGTTCCAGTGCTGGAACCAGCGCCCCTGGAGATCAGGTCCCAACTGTTGCCACTTTAAATAAAAATCTGCCTTATTTTCCACAGCCTTTGGCTCTGATTTTATCTACTTTTATCATGCACTTTTTATTGTCTTAACTGATTTTAAATCTTACTCTTATTTCGGGTCATCTGACTTTTTTTAATGCTCATTTTATCCATGTAAAGCACACTGAACGGCCTCTATGTATGATAATGTGCAAATTAAACTTGCCTTGCCTCAGGTAAATCGTAAGGTAGATTTCTAGGGCAAAAAACTGATGGTCTGTCACTATCTGTCAGTTTCTCTGCTAAATTCTTATGCAGCATAAAGTGATGCAGATTACACTGTGGTTCTGTATCATTCAACACAATGCAGACTGGGGCTGTGAAGGTTTCACAACGAAGTAACCTGAATATTCTGTAAATGTATCACTTTTATTTTGCTCCATAACAACTTTTCTTGCATGTGTTGCAGGCATGAAATTAAGGAATTGTAGATTTTTACGGAATCCAATCAAATAGTTCAGCCATTAAGGCTTTCGTCTGTTAATTAAAAACATTTGTTTTTGTTGCATTTTACAAGTCCCAACTTTCCAGAAATCTGGTTTGTATAATAATAATGATAATAATAATAATAATAATAATAATGATTATAATAATAATAATATTGAAAAGCTTTTTTACCTCCATATCTGGATAGTTAAGCACGATGAGCTGAGCACAGGCATTGACCTCATCTCCTTTAATAAAGGACAGGTCCACCCCTCCTACCCTCTGTAGGCCGCTGAAATTTGGGTTTTGCTGCCATGTTTCAGTGTCCTCTTCCACCAAGCGCTGCTTCAAAATCTCCTGCTCCCTGGACACACATACACACACACAAACAAAATACATAATATTTTTTTAGGCCACTTTTTAAACTCGATATCTATCAGAGAAAACACATTATGTCACCTGAGCCATTTATTCTCATTGTTTTCCTGAAATTCCTAATGGGAAAATCTACTAAGATACGGTGTCAGTAGAAAGTCTTTCACACCCTGTGACAGTCTGTATGTTTTGTCATATAATTATAATTTTTTTTATATTTTTTAAACTGTATGTAGACATTATGTCCCTCACTGTCAATGTGAAAATAACATTTTGAACAATTATTAAAAATCAGTGAGTAACATATCTGGTTTGGAAAAGTGATTTGCCTCTAAGAATGTACCATTCTTAACAAGCTCAGATGCAACCAATCAGCTGCCAGGTCAAATGCATGGCTAACTGCCCAACCTTCCATCAACTATAGTGGTTTTGACTACCTCAGAATAAAACCTGCTGTCTCTTAAAGGTTCCACAACAGGTAGTGCAACTTTCTGAAAAAGAGATCAACGTGGTTGGGAAAATGCTTCTTAAATGTCATTAAGAAGTAGATGATGTATGGCACCACCGACCAGACCATCTGTCCAAACTGAATGACCGAGCTGAAAGGACATAGATCAGATCGTTTGAACAACGTTGAGACGTCCTGGCTGGGACTGATCAATCTGCACATTTAGCAGTGATCTGTCAAGCTTTACACACTGCTGGCCTGTATGGAAGAGCGGCAAAAAAATGAACTTTTCTGAAGAAGTTTCACATTCAGTGTTGATTGCTCTACACAAAAACACAGCTGAGAGTTCGCTGCCATAAGGCAAAAAGGTGCAAAACCCATCACACCAGGCAAACCACACCACAACAGCTGTGAAGCATGGTGGTGGCAGCAGTATGTTGTAGGGTTGTTTCTATTCTGGGCGATTGGTCCCTCTGCTACACAGCTAAAAATGGGTAAATCATTAATTTACCAACATTGCGACGATCCCAAATATACTGCCAAAGGAACAACACAGTGGCTAAACGACAGTAAGGTGAATATACTTGAGTGGCAAAGTCAGAGCCTAGTTAAAGCCAATAGAAAACCAATTCAGCAAAGCCTGGCTCTACTAAATCATGGGACTAATGACTTTTCCAACCCTGATCTGTGGATTGAGCTTGGCTACTGTAAAGCAACATCGGTAAATAAAGCTGGGGCAGCTGGGGCCTAAAAGTTAGAGGAAGCAAGTTTGTTAAAACAGAAGTTGCTGGATCCATTCCCTGAACCAGCAGGAAAAATGTGGATGGGCAGAGTAAATGAACAGCACCCTGCACCCTTGAGAGAGTCACCCAACCATGCCCCAGGCACTGTGGCCATGTGGCTGCCCACTGCTCCATGCATGTGCGCTCACTGCCTCCTAGTGTGTGTGTGTGCTAACTGCTAACTACTCACAGCTCTGTGGGTGATCACTGCTTTGAATGGGAAAAATGCAGAGACCAATGTTCCCTCAGGTATTAATGAAGCATATTTAAAAATAAAAAAAATTATAAAATAAAAAATATTATATATTTTTAACACACACACACACACACACACACACATATATATATATATATATATATATATATATATATATAAAATCTTTTTTCAGACTCTATGACAAAGAAAGTAACAATTTCAAGTGTATGATCACTTTCTATAGGGACTGTACATTCTGCACGTACTACAGTGAAAGCCCATTCGTTTCCTGAAGCAGCTACTGCAGGCCAGAGCTGCAGGCAGGTTCCACTGCTATTAATTAGGCCATTTCCTCACCAAACAGGCTGTGAATCTCACTGAGTCACAATGGGAACAAACAGCTCTTGGGGAACAAATCAATAGAATCAACAGGTGAGTGAAACCGCTGAGAGCTCAGCAGCTGACATGACTGTTGCTCCTTCACTCTTGGCAAGCTCAGAGCGGACAGCCATCTGATTGACCGGCTTTGTCGTGTTCGGGCAGGAAGACTCTGGCGCGATGCTCCTCACCTGCTGATGCAGAGGGAAAGGTCTCCCAGCTTGCCCTCTGGCCCCCGACTGCCAGCTCTCACTGATCTGAAGACTGGCTAATATTTAATCAGGCACTCAGTGAGTACAGGCGCTGCTGCACAGGCACATCCCCACAGTCTACACCAACTGGCCAATTTATCGGAAACCCCGCACTGCTGGTACACAATTAGAGGCTGCAGTGACCTCGTTCTTGTCTTGCAGAAATTGGAAAGGAAGTCAGAGTGGACATGACGGCTGTAGAGACTCCTACAGGTAATGCACCATCTGCTTTTAAGTGGAAGAATCACAATCATCACGTTTGCCCCCTATTTTTATGGCAGCAAATTCAGCTACGGTTTGATCTTATAGACGTGGTCACTTGTACCTTAAAAATCTGAGCATTTGAGTGCATTGAGCAACTTCAGCCATAAAGCCCAGTCCACACAAGCGTTCAGATCTTGGATTAATGACCGTGTTCTGAGCTCCTAGGTATTTGTTTGTAGCGACGCTTAATTGACTTCAATATGATGTAACAACCTGCAGCCCAGACTGTAATTCTGTGTGCTTACCTGCAGGGGGCAGTAATCAGGCAGTCCAGAGTGTTTTTAACCTGTGGGGTTTGAGCTTCATCCTTCACTGTATTCGTGAAATATGGATCAGTGTTTTTATCAGACCTGAACCTTGATGTTGTGTTAAAAATCCTGCTGATACAGCGGCATAGGCAGAGAAACATGGTCGCTGCCACCAAGTTCACCCCTTTAACTCCACAATCATGGGATATATCCGCTCCTCCAGAACTTTAATTGTATGGCATGTAAACGCAAATTGTCAGGATTTAGGCAGACACTCACGTCAAGAAAAAGCTGCAACCGATGTTTTTTGGACGCCAAAAGTCTCTATGGAGGGTCTGATTCACTGCAGTCGGCGTTTGATCCGCACTCACCTGACGCCATAGATGTCAGAAAAGCGCTTGAAACAGATAAAACAAACCCAGTTTGCCCTGCTGTGTGCACACAGGCTAGGATGCATTTGGGGAACTGGGCCCAGGGTTACGCTATGGTCATTATGACGGCATAATAAAACTAACACCACTCTCTGTTGTGTAATGTTAAAAAAAAACAAACAGAACAAATGTCTGAGTGATTTAAGCGTCAGGAACTTTTCGCTCTGAAGGTTCAGATTTATTTTTAATATGAACTTGGATGACCAGGTAGTACCACTAACTGGCCACTTTATTAGAAACACCTTGCTTGTACTCCCACTTACTGGCCACTTGATTGGAAACCCTTACCCTACAGCACCACTAGCTCACCTGCGGCTGCATAGCTTTTAGCCTCTACCCCGTTCATCGTTGGTCAGTTTCTGATCACTGATGTCCAAATATTATTTGTACCATGGTCCGTTCTGAGCACAGCCTGCAGGACGCCTTACACACACTGCGCATCAGCACATGGGCTACAGTCTCTAAACCGCCAGATGAAGCTCCGAGGGGAGGTGCTTCTGATAAACTGACCGGTGTTGTGATATTTTTCCCTACCTACATTTTTCCCCCCTATTAGTAGAAAACTAAAATGAACTAATAAAAATAATTTCTCACAATATTTATTACAATAAGAAATGAACATGCACCTTTTAGAAAATAACGAATACTATTCTAAACTCCAGGGCTAGCAGCGTTCAGACTGCACTTAAACACACGTGCGTACGCGGACACTAAAAAAACGTATGACGCTGGTCATCAGCCAAGTTCACGTAAAGTCACGGCGAACGATTCGGTGGCACATGCGCAGTGAAGTCTGGACATTTTCATGGGTAGGAAACATCTTCAGAACACCGGCGAGCGCGTGTGAACATTCTGTTTACGCGTCCGAGCGAAACCAGACCCACGCTGGCTCTACGGGATTTAGTGTACAAAGTGAAGTTCACAAACGCGCTGTGAGCCAAACCTTTCCCAGCGCTGCACCAGCGCCTCGTCCCGCTCTCCCATTTCCGCTAAGCCGCCGCGCTTCCTTAGTGGGGCAACGTCAGAGGGGGCGCTTCATTTCGAGTGCGCGCAGCCTACAGAGGGCAGAGCGAAGGGCGCACACTCGGCGCCATTTTGAAGTAAAGTTTTCAAATACACGTGGCATTCGTTTTTATTAGCATTGCTAGCGTTTTTATTCGTTCATCACCACCCAAAAATAATGGGAGAAACACTTTAGAGCACATACATCCCAGGATAGCAGACAGGAAATCATTAATAAATAATAAAATAAGGTGAAATGAGCAGGAAAACCACCAAACTGTGCTGTTACTAGTGTTTGTGCCTCCGTAAGGGCTCCAACAGCCTCATAGCCTAACATTCTGACAGAAAGGAAAACATTAATAAATAATAAAATAAGGAATAATGATTATTTGATCTATTTACTACGAAAATGCACATTTATCTCTCTCTCTCTCTATCTCTTCCATCACCCCTTGATGAATGCATAATGAGGCAGCATGGCTGTATGTATTCACCCCCTAAGAATTTCCATACGTTTCCGCACAAGTTTTAGCGGCCTCTCATCTGTTCCACCTCTGATGGTATAAATTATGTAACGCAGCAGATAACTCAACAAATTTGTTCTTTTTGGGTTGTGAGGCAAGTGAACAGTCAGTTCCTGAAGCTGATGTGTTGGAGGCATGCGAATAAAGATCTAAGGGCTTCACTGTGATGGTTAAATGTCTAGGTCAGAACATCTCCAACATGACCGCTTCTGTAGGGAGATCCCAGTAGGCAGTGGCTAGTACCTAACCAAAGTGATTCCCAGAAGGAGAACAGGTGAACCTGCAGGGTAATGGGCACCCAAGGCTAGCCAGTCTGGTCCGATCCCTTAGAAGAGCTACTGTAGCATAAAAAGTGAATGTTGACTACCAGAGCTACTTTGGCAGCCCAATATTTGGCAGGTGGTTTGAATGTTATAGCTGATCAGTGCATGTTTTGATTTTGTTCTGGTGTTTCATCTGGGCAGTGGTGGTTAGAACCTTGCCCTTGTGAAGAGAAGGTCCAGGTTCAAGTCCTGACCCTGGTACCACTGATGTACCCTTGAGCAAAATACCATCCTGCTACACTGCTCCCTGGGTGCTTCTTATAGCTGCCTGCTGCTCCATGTGTGATGGCTTAAACACAGGTCACATTTCGTTGTGGTGTATTTTGTGCATGGTTGAGTGTTTTTTTTTTACAATGACAAATTGTCACTTTCACTTACCTGGTGCCAGGATGACAGCAGGTCTAGCCCACTCCACCAAATATCTGGCGAACAACAATGTGCAAGACTGCAGTGGATGCAACAGCAGTGCCACAGATAAACCTGTAAAGTGACTATGGCTCACGTTGTTCTTCTTTCTGCTCTTAATTTACTGTCCATCAATACATGGGGATTGTGTTCAGTTACTGTGTAATAAATCCATTCATCCTGGAGTTTTATCAGACGGCAATGACACAATTATTAAACCAATGAGTATCCCCTGAAAAGTGTGGGGGAGACAAAACCACAACACGCGTAGTCTCATAATTCAAGTTTAATAGTTTCAAAAAATGTAAAGGCGCTATTTTGTATATTAATCCAAAACATCTTTTTTTAACACAATTCCTCAAAGAAAAAAAAAAAAGATATGCAGTGTTTATGAATGGGGTGTACAGTTATGTGCTGGAGGGACAGAAACAGTGACAAATACAGGAGGAACCGACTGACACACAGTTATAGCCCTCATTCGCCAATGAGACCAAACACGCTGGAAGGAGAAACACGTATTCAGACATGAAACAGAGGCTGAGATTACAAAAAGCTTCTACTGACATACAGCGAAAAAAAGAGGGCCGGATGTTCTCAGGTAGTACTTTATACGACAGGTGCCCAAATTTCCTGGCCCGAAGCCAAAATGCTATTTAATATCCATGTATTGTCTGTGCAACACTCGCCGAGTAGAGCCAACATGCTGGGCTTTAAGCGACAGTTCTGCCAAAAATCTCATTTATACACTTTCAGAGTTGATCTGCCAAGGTCTCTGCAGTTTGCTTCTTTAGTGTTGCACTGGTGCGGAGGCCAATGTAAGCGGGGAGCCCAAGTCTGATCTTGGAGGGTTGGCGTCCAGCATGGTTCGGTAGTTCCCCTCCTCAAGCACATTCATCAAATCCTGGCAGAACAGATGAGCTGAACCATGTGTTTGAGCAGGGAAGCCACCAAACTGTGCTGGACCCCGGCCCTCCAAGGCTGGATTAGTGCACATTGTTACTGGTGTTTGCGCTTCCATGACTTCTCCAATAGCCGCACAGCTGCAGTGCCATCCTGAAGAAGCAACTGTCAGACACCAAACCTGCCGTGGCTCAACCATCGTTGGGGGGTAAGTAGGAGAAATCAGATTTCTGGACAAGCTGGTAGAAAAATTTGCTTGGGCCACAGTTATGGGAGCTATGCGGTAAACTTACCCAACCCAGACCAACCCAAGAAAGACTACGCTGATCTGTTGGGCTTTTCGGGTGTTTGCGGGCACTTTAGAGCCAAAGGCAGCATAAGTCGTTGTTTATTCAGAAACTTTTTGGGACGTACGAGAGTTAAAGGTAGTTTAAGATGGAGGCCATGGCAGAGGCCCTTGTCGACTGCTTCCTTTAACTGCTGAGGAAAGAACGTCGTATCAATATCCAGGAGTCTCAGTCAGACGGACACAGATTCGCACAAGCACGGCGGTAGCATCTAGCATTAGCATGCTGTGTCAAGGACTACGGTTTAATAGCATAGTACAGAAGAGTGGGAAAGGAACATGTGAAAACGAAGGACAGCAGACGCAATCTTTAAACATACAAAAACAGCCCTCTGTTCTTTCTTGTTTTTCTGTTGTTTTTTTTTAAAGAGTAAAGCATTTCATGGTTATTGCAACATGTTCTGTTAAAACTCCATCACTGAAAATTATTATTTTTTTTTATATGCAACACAACTGGAGTGCTTGTTTTCTTTTACACTTTACAACACAGAATAGAAAACTTGTTTTAACCAGCTTGAGGTTACAGGTTAAGGGGTGTCCAGGTTGCCATATTGTGGCTGGTACGTGTCCACTGCTGTAACCGACAGCTGGCTCACCGGACCACAATTCTGACCAACAAGCGAAAATGTCCCGCAGATTTTTTTTTTTCCAAAAATGTTAACAGATTTCACAATTGCGCTCGAATGGCGGTCTTGTAGAGAGGCCTCCTCCAATGCACTGGTTGTTCAAAATGTGCTCCAGAGGTCTGGGAAGGGTTTGAGTGTGTGTGTGTGTGTGTGTGTGTGTATGTATAAAAATGATGGTGTAATTTCACTATTAAACAGCACTCCGTTGTCCTCATCAAGTCCAGCTCACACTTCTCTCTCTCTCGCTCTCTCTCCAAGTTTCTATATTTCATACAGGAGCACGTCCTGCTACCTCTCAGATCTTATCCTTCAAGTCTGAACATGTTGATCCTGGTCTTTTCAGTAAACATCAGTGAACAGTCTAGGTCATGTGCCAAAAGCTGGTTTCAGCTCTTAAACTACAGGCTACTATTGACTATTGAGTTATTGATCTTAAGCCTTGAAATTAAGTAACTACTGCAGATTATTCTGTAATTATTAGGGCTGGGAACCTAAAGCAGATGGTATTGTACTAGATTACTGCAATATAAGCGAGTATAATTCTAAAGTAAAATTCTGACTTCCTGAGAAGTAGGGCTAAACAGTTCATCATTTTTATAATAAATAAAACAAGTTTAATTTGGGGACATTAATAATGACCTCAGTGAAGTCATGCAGAGGTTGAGAACTGCCCCCTCCAAGCTATAGTGAGTACTCAGGATGCAAGAATATAACATGGCATTGTGAGCAGAATGTTTGTCTAGGGTCATCATATTACGTTGTGCCTAGAGCATTAGATCAACGAACAGCTTTTGTTTAGACATATAATGTTATAATGAGAAATGCTCTAAAACTGAATTTGGAAATATTAGCATAAGGCACATTTTCAGCCGTCTCATGTTTGCTTTGGCCATAACCGTAGCAAATTGACACGCCGCTCCTTCAAAACAATGAATTCTGTAGGCTTATTATATGTGAGCCATAAAGCTCACTGAATACCAAATGTAGAACCAGATGGATCACTAGTGCCCACTTCAAGCTCCTCACACTCGTTTCTGGTTTAAGCCACACCCACTTGCAGTATGTACTTTCAAAGAAGATTCTTGAGAAGGTACTGATCACGAATCAGAATCGTCAAGATATCGGCATCAGAGGTTTTGACCGATACCCAGCCCTAGCAAATGCTACGACGCTGATATTCACATTATGTGGTTTGCAGAAATGTAGGCCCACATACAGCATCCTTAAGTGGTTTAAGTAGTTAAATCACACAGATTTGACCAGGTTTAACCAAACAAACATGAAGGATAAATCTGATGGGAGGGTAACAGCCTAGAACAGCACTTTTCAACATAAACTCATTACTGACCTACTAGATGTAACAGCCTTTCCACAATGGCTCATGACCACTTCAAGCACCTGGTTAGGTGAAACCTGAACCCTGTGTTTGTGTGTGTGTGTGTGTGTGTGTGTGTATATATATACACTCTTTCAGGAGCCTTTACCAACCTCGCATTTCCCAAAGATGGGTTAAACCTAAATATCGACATTCTGAAGCAATCGCCAAGAAAAAAACATTTACATTTCTGATAGTTTAGCAAAACATTCACAGACCTCTGCAAAGTACTGCTGTGATAATGCACTACACTGTAACTCTTACTCACTTCAAGTCTTCAGCTCAAAAGAAAATATTAATATAGAAAATCTGATCATCTGTAATACATATATTATTTATATATAAACAAAGTTACAACCAGTACATTTTAGAAACAGAAACGTGTGGAGTGTTACGTTTGCTGGACTGGAAACATTTCCATGTTTTTCCAGTATGAATAAATACAGTTCTACAGTATCTGTATCCTGTTCTAACAGATTTGGGGATGGGCTTTTCGTTTTGATGTGTAACATGATCTATTCGGTTAAGACATTTTATTGATATATATTTATTTCACATAATAATAGACATGCAATAAAGCTCCTCAGAACTGTACTGATTGTAACTTTAATGGGGTAGAGCTTACTACAAAACCCATTATTTTCATATTCCTGTCCACATGCGCACAGACGGAAAAACAAAAAAAACAAAAAAAAGAGTTTGACCTATAAAACATAAGATGACCCTCAGGCCAACTGGCTAACTGCATAGGAACTGATCAGTAGCAATTCTGACAAATCTGTCAAAGGCATTTCCACAAACTCAAAACTATCCACGCAACAACCACTACAAGCAGCACAAACGTTATTTCACCACGAGCTTCTACTGCTTTCTAAAGGCTATAAATGTCTAGACCCCAAATCCAGTAGCCAGACACTACAGCTAAGCACTAAAGAGCACGTAGCACCCAGAAGACTCCGAAATCGTCTCCAAATTCTATAAATACAAATTCAAACGGTAGAAACGCTCCTAAGTTATTGCTTTGGGCAGACGCCTCGCCATGTTTCAACACCTGCGCATTGACCTATGAACGGTTCACCAGAAGGACGTTCTCCCGGTGATATGGCATGACTGAACACGTACAGTGTCCGAGAAGCTTGTGTGCTGCGTTTGTGCACTTGTGTATGTGTGTGTGTGTGTGTAACAGCGCATTCAGCGTTACTCCGTTTTGGAAGCCGCCTCCGTTCGACAGTACTCATATTGCTAAGTCCAGCATCAGGTTCGTCAGCGGTGTAGAAATGTTTAGCAAAATGTGCCGTTCCAACTTACAGCTGGAAGGGGAGAAAGAAAAAAAAAAAATCTTGCCCGTGAACTGACCCGCAGCCCAGCTGAGCGCTATGGCAATGCAGATCCAAGCCCTTTTAAAAACACTGACAACCATGTTGCTTTGAAATATGTATTTTTGTTTCTCTTTTTTTCTCTTTTTCTTTTTCTCTCTGGTTATCTGTTGTGCAAGCATGCTTCAGGAGGTCCTCACTGGATAGGCTGGAGGGCTCATTTCAGGAGAGGATGGAAAACGTTGTGGGCTGATTTGACAGTCGAGTCCTGCTCTTCTGACAGAACGTTCCTGGACCAAAAAGCCCCCCCCCGAAATCTACCTGGAGATCATGGAGCTGGACTGCGATTGACTGGAGGAAGTCGTGGCGGCGCTGAGCTGAGAGAAGCCGCTGTGGCTTGACTCCAGGCTCGTCATGGACCCCCTGAGAAAGGACCGGTGAGGGTTTGGGGGAGAGAGGGGAGAAAGGGAGGGAGTTGGGAGGGGTGGGGCGAGAGAAGGAGGAAGAGTTGCAGTTGATGAGAACAGCAGCACATCCACTTAAAACAGTGAGATTAAGTTCTACAGTAATAATTTACTCAAAGAAAATGAAGTTAACACTATTTTCCCCCCCAAGTGTAGTTGACTCACTGAGATTTTTTGAGAGATCTGAGATGTTTGAATAGCACTGGAGCTGCTGGGGCTTGCCAGAATAATCTGAATACTTGTTCATTATGTAGGTTCTTAAGCACATTTTTTTTTCAGATAGCTGTTTTCATATATCTTTATTGAGGTTGTTGGTTCGACTAAAGAGTTCAGTCACTCGTTCAGGCACCACAGAGCTGAGAGACTGAACAAAAGTAGCAGCGCATTTGCTATTTGCTAAATCTGCACGGCTTTGCCAAATCACTTAAGTTACTGCAGTCGCAATGTAATTTTTAAACAAAATATGGCTTTTCAATTTCAGTTTTTAATTTAATGAAAATTTTTATTCCACCTTAAATGGTTCAACATTACATTCTGACTGCTGCACTATTTGAGGTGGAATGAAAAAAAATTCCAGCAAGACAAAGGGTAACAACCCTGAAGCACCAAGTCAGTGGTAACCAGAAACCTCTCTTTATTCGGTAAACACTGGCACTGAAAATATGTCTAAACAAAGAAATTTGTCTCTAACATACATTATTTTTGCTGCTATGTTGTTCAGTAAAAACCCAGTCAGATTCATGCATCTCCTTATCGGAATATTAACTTACAAGATATTGTAATATTAATCTCGGCATCGTCGTAAAAAGGGGTGTAAACATTTCCAAAACTATGAAAAGATTGAACATTTTCATTCAAAAAAAACTAAAATGAGGAAACGAAACTTTAACTTTGGTTAAAAATGAAACAAACAGAAGTGGTTTTTGAGAGCAATTGTACTGAAACACCAACAACTTTTCAAAGCCTAAAAACAATGTTATTCGGGCAAGTCATAGAAGCTACAAAGTTAATGAGGCCAACAATTAATGGGTAATTACGTGCACTGATCACAGCAAACGCTTCACACATTTGCCTCAAACCACAAGAAGCTCAGTAATCTCCAACAGATACACTTGTGGTTTCAAACACTGACACATGGTTACATAAAAACATGGACTAACATTTGGGTGTGATTCTCTTAATGTGTAAAAAGTAGTTAAAAAACTGTAGCAGCCATTTTTAAGGGGCATTCAGTGTCAGAAACCACATTAGTGGGTCTATTAGAGATGACTGAACACCTCCAAAAGGTTTGAAGTGAGTGTGTGATTTAATTGTTAGCCTGGTAACTCCAATGCTAAACTAAAGAAGCAAACCTCAGACTATACTCAGTATTTGGGGGTGGGGGTGGTTGTGAAAATCTGATTGTCTAGCAAATTTTCATATAAAAACCATGTTGAAGACCCACTGAGACCCACAAAATTATGCTATGCAAATATGCTAACTTGGTAGATAAAGAATCAAAAGATAATGGAAACTAGTGCTAGCATGCTAGTAGTGCTGGGCAATATGGAAACATTTATCATTACGGTGATGAACTATTGTGCAGTGCTTTTTAAAGCATAATGTGGAAATCATCAGAACTTGTTTAACTCTGACCAACTTGATGTTTTAGGGGTGGAAGCTGCCACAGAGGTGAAGATACTATAGATCACGATACTTTAGCCACAATACGACACTATTGGGATTCCTCTCTTGAAATCAGATGATACAATGGATTTTCTGCAGGCTTCTCACTGATTCTGACTCCTTGTCTAATTTCCACAAGAGAAGAATAAGGTCTTGTGCCATCTTGTGGACTTAAAAAGCAATGTTATCAGTAGTACTGCATAAAACATTGCAGTTCTTATTTTACATTTTTAGACGTGGCATTATTAGTTCATTTTTATCCAGTAAAACTTACTAAACCTCAGAAAAGATAAATATCCTGACATTATTTTGGCAACATCACCCACCCACACATGGTAGCACTTGTTGCCATTAGCTTTTATTCTTTGTTTGCATGCAGGTATGTAGAATTAGCATATTAGCTTTAATTTGTTTTGAACAGCTTTAAATACAGGAGCTTTTTTGGGCTGATCACTGCACTTTTGACAGGCCTTAACAATCTGGAAAAAGACAATATGTTTGTATTAGCAGAACAGGCAGTTAATAAATGAAAAACAGCTTAAAAGTGTGGGCATGACAAGTACTGGAAGTGTGATCACCAAACAAAACTCACACCAAACCAAATCATAAACTCATACCAGAACACATCCAAACACATCAAGCCTTAAGTTCACAATTAAGCCAGAAGACCAAGACCAAGTCAAGCCTGCCCCCTGCTGAGCCCACATTCAACATGATTTGTTAAGAATCTGGAAGGTTACCAGCTTCAAGTGTGCAACGTGTTAGGCGTACAGTATAAGCAGTATTCACCTTTTTACAAATGGTTGGATCAAATCTACATGCTAGCATGGCAAATACTAAGGGTAGGTACAGCTTACTGCAAATGCTAAGAACAACACAAGCTTTAACAATAGAGGGTATGCACTGATGTCACTTTTTAACCAGAACGCTTGAAGAGTGGCAAAACATGCTGCAACACGGCTGACTTTAGTTGGGAAAACTAAAAACTTGGAGTAAAAAAAAACAATTATCTGCTTAAAATGAAGGCAGTTGGGCTCTACGGTGATCCTTACAACTTACCAAAGATCCAGTAGGCCATGGACACCGACATGTGGTCAGGAATTGGCTTTCTTCACATTTATGTACAAGGTCAACTGCCTTGAATTTAAGCAAACGATCATTTGCTTTAATCCTGGTTTGGCAGTTGACCCTCTGCCAACTAAGGACAGGTGTTTGTCAAATGCAGCCTCCCTTTAGCTTTGAGCGATCTATTAAAAGACCAGCCCCCATTTTTTCTTGAATCTGTGGTCAATTGCAGCAGCTCTTTCCCATTTTAGATGTGCTTTTGAATTTCTCAGTGGGTGTAGCCACAGGGATCTTCGCCTACCGTGAGGTCATCTGCATACCCTCTATATGAATCAAGTTGAGCAAAAATGTTCCAAAATGTCCCAGAATATATTAGCCATGTCAGCATTCAAACCATTCTGTCAGTATAAGTGATTAAGAGTAAAGCCAGGCATGAGGTTAGTAAAATGCACAGATTGCCTTAGTGTAGAATACCTTAAAAGTAAATAAAAGATTTGGGGTACACATTGCACTGTTACACATAAGGTACTAATATTTGCATCAGGCCTTCACAAACATCTCTAAGAAAAATGCTAATACATGTGCTGAATTAATGAGAGCCTCAATTTTATATGACTGTTGAGCACATTTCTTTTATTGTACTTTGAGGGCCTTCTGCAAATGTATGCTATCTTTATGTAATCTCACACACTAGTCTTACGCAGGCCTAAGCCAGTTTCATACATGCTCTGAAAAGCTGGATCAAGGGAGTCCAGCTGTGGTCCTATAGGATCAAAGCTCAGCACATTTCGCTGGTTACCTGGGGCCGGCTGCACCAACAGAGCTCACTCTTGGTCGTACGCTATGTCGGGTATGACTTCATGTATGCGGCTTTAAGATTTACGCTTGTTTTGGACAGGGACTCTATTTAGCACAGTGGGCAGTGGTTACCCCCATCCAAATCCACATTGGGCAACATGAGGGGTGAAATTTAAACCGAGAAAGAAAGACAGTCCAAAAAGTCTCAGATAAACGGTCATAAGCTAATCGTCACCAAACATGGTACTACCAAAGCCATATTAGTCTAGCAAAGATTTGGTTAGTGGATACCAAATGTAATACATTCACTACAGACACTGGCTTTCAGTCCATCAAATATATAAACGTAGTGTGTCCGCGATTCTCAATATGTATTTCAAATTTTACAGTTTATACAATTAATATACTTTTATTTTTCTATACGTCTGCTCTGAAAGCACTGCTTCCGAAGTCCACCAGATGGCGCAAAACCGTTCTTCTTTTGCGTCACATCAGAATTTGTTGTTGGTATCTCTGAGACCTCTATATATTACCTGGCACCTGCCTTCAAGCAAAAAAATCTCAATATATCATGGTCCAAATATTATGACCATATCGTATCGTCACCTTCGGTGGCAGTTCTCACCCTATACTGCTTCCTGTTGTTGCACATCCTTTCGCACGGACGTGCCACTGCTGAGGGCAGTCTGGTGCAGTGAGGCATAACTTTGAAAGCCCTCACTGAAAAGCCGTTTTAGCTACAAACCTTTTAGCAGTTAAGACCGTCGTAGTTAAGATCTGGTAGGTGCAACTGGTCCTGGATGACGAGGATTATTTGTGTTTGAGCAGACAAATGACCAAACTGCTGCACTGGTTTACATGCTGAAAGTTGGACTCCCCTGGGCCGGAGTTACGGACACACAAGCCAAGCGTGTGTTCAGCAGAGCTTAACAGTGCTTTTTATAGCATGCTGTTAATGCTAACAAAATTGGCTTTTTGTTAGCACGGTGCTACTGCAGAACAGTGTTTCGTTAGCGTGGCGCTAAAGCTAGGCTAACGGCAAACAAGGTCACTTACAAACTCTGCACATCGCAGCAAGCCGTTCTTTACAGGGAAAAAACAGAAAGGAAAGGAAACTGTGAGGAAATAAGCGCAGTAAGGATGGAGAGAGAGAGAGAGAGAGGGAGAGAGAGAGAGAGAGAGAGAGATAAGGAGAGAGAAAGAGAGAGAGAGATAAGGAGAGAGAAAGAGAGAGAGAGATAAGGAGAGAGAAAGAGAGAGAGAGAAAGGCAGCAGGCTTGGACAGTGTTTTCATGGCTAACACTGGGCTAATAGGCAGTTACCCCTACATAGCATTTGTGATTAAATAAAATGAAACGCAATAAATAAAGAAAACAAAACTAACTCAAAACACCACATTACAACTAAAGCAGCTGAGCTGATAATCGAATAAAGCATTAAATGTGTTCACACTTTGCTCAGATTTACAAAATCCCATCTAGTTTCTTACAAGGGCCAAAACGCATTGTTAGTTTATATTCAGAATGAACGGGAAAGACCCTCGGCCTCATTACTAACCACTGAGCCACTGAAACTGGTGATGCCTCACCCTCCTGAATCTAACAGATCTACGGTGCGATTTTAACCGCCATTCGCCTTCCTGCTGTTGCTGTGTTCGCATACGCGATGTAGGTTACATAACATGCACATTTACCTGAAGTCCTCGGAGCCCAGGACCTCAGTGTAGTACATGACTTTACACTTGTGGGAGGACACCTGCAGCGTGGCCAGCACATCGTCCACGCGCGGCAGGTTAGTGGTGGCGCACGCGGGCATGGAGTGGAACTTCCACTGCAGGATATAGAAACCAGGCCAGCGGGTCACGTGGGAACCCTGGAAAGGGAGACGAGAGAGAAAATTCAATCAGAGTAAATCCATCGAACCTGGAAAAACCTGTTCAGACTGGAGAAAACCGGCCGTGACGTAAATGTTTACATGGTAGAGTCAACATGGAATTAAAATGGATCTCGCTGAAAAACCTGTGGTTGCGAATTCCTGTAACCTTCCATCACAGTGATTGTTTTTGCACTGCTTCTACAGTGGAAGTGACTATCTGTCATTGTGTTTACCTCTGTCTTCCCACCACCCTCACCAATCACAGATAAAATGGTCAGCTATCCCAGAGATCCTCCCGGATAAGGTGCTTCACTCGCCAAAATGGTACATGCGAGCTGGTGTGAACAGGCCTGCTCAAATTTTGGGTTCTGTTGATTTTCGGAGTGAAAGTAAGTAACCATCCTTCTGCACGATGAATGCAGAACCACGGTTTACAAAATCGACAGCACATTTTAGTATGTTAATATGTTTAATATGTTAGGAAGCAAATTATGCAGTGTAATTTGAAGAAAAATGTAATAAAAATGTTAATTGTGTAAAGGATTTATGTTATTTTTACTTTAAAATCAATAAAACTGGCAGTGGGTGTTCTAAATTAATATAGGAGTTTAGGTCACCATATGGATGTGAAGTGTAGTGATTTCAAAGATGTCACTTTTCAGTTTTTTAGTGTGAACAAATATGAAACCTAAATTTTGTCCGAAAGCAGACGTCTAACGTGAACATTTGACCAACAATGAATCCTATATATACAACTGCAGAGCTTCATTCCAAAATATTGTATATCCATTTAATTTCACCTAAAAGGCCCGTCAACCATAGTATAGAAATGGGATTTTGTGTAGAGCCCTCCCAGCAACATGTAATATCCATCCATCCATCCATTTCCTAAACCGCTTCTTCCGTTTCCGGGTCACTGGGAAGCTGGAGCCAATCCCAGCTGACTGCGGGCCTAAGGCGGGGTACACCCAGGACAGGAGGCCAATCCATCGCAG
>JBBPDA010000105.1:404227-423161 GCA_037974385.1 Arnoldichthys spilopterus
TATATATAAAATCATAAATCTCATATCCATGCTATCTATGCTACCATATTCATCATGTCTATGCTATACATACATATTAGGCTGGTATGCTAATCAGTACGAAGCAATGTCAATTGATTATGCTCAGAACAATCAGCAAACAGGGTCAAAGTTCAAACAATTAAACCAATTGAACCAGTCAATCAAATTTGACTGGCATATTAAAATGCCTAGTTAAAAGGTAACACTCTCAATAAGAAACAATGGCAACATTAGCACTGGGAGTATTAGCACTAGTCATGTGAAAGCACCTTCAGAGATGACCGCTTGTGATTGGATCACCCAAGTTGCAGGTTAATGCCAGATGTGAAGCAGGCTTTAGGCTTTTAAAAGGACATCTGGCAAGAGTAAGGAGTAGAATATTAAATATATTTGGCTTTAAAAAGGAAATGTGGAGCTCTGATGTTCCACAGACATGTTACGGGGCTAATGTAGCTGAAGAGTAGCATTAGCATCATACACAATTCATTACTAAATTATCACACATCTGCCTCAAACCATGTGGAAGTGTTGAGAGGCCTCTAATAAACTTGCTTATGTGGTTGCTGATGCTGTAAGCCTCCCTGTCACCTATAAACACTGCCATTACAAGTCTAATTTGATGCTTTTTGTCCATTAGATTGCGAGTAGGGGGGAAACTGAGTAAGCTGTGTTTTTATCTGGTCTGTTTATGTGCTACAAACTTGGGTTTTAAGTCAGAGTCTGATCGTGTGCTATTTTAGCTAATATTTCTAATTTCCAGACATCATTAATTCTTTATGATATTTAGACCGTGTCAGTGCGGCACCACCTGATCAGTAAAACGCATGACTTTACTGCCCTTCCGCCTTGTGAGTCATGCCACTGCAGATATGAGCTCATTACAACTAAATGGCATATAAAAAACTTTAAGTGCAAAAACCTTAAAGCAGGTGACTTATGCTCTGAACGGAACCAAACCAACATGGCCAACTGCGCACATAAGCAGTTCAATAGAAATGCATGATGATATCAGAATCACATTGCCGTTGGTAGATGCTTTTTGGAAAAAATGTTGAGATTTGATCAGTATTTCAAACCAATATTTGATGATGATGATTTGATTTATTTTGCTCTGGAAGAGTGAGGTAATTTCTCATCTCTCAACATGAATTTCTCATAATTTAAGCATCTTTGTGAACACGTGTAAAATTATAAAAAAAATGAATATTTTAATTTTAAAACCAACTATAAAATTAACAAACAGACTCACTAAAACTGGTTAAATGTGAAACTTAAAAGTGTTTTTGAGAATAATTATTTGGATACTACAGTGTAAGTGAGTGTTCATGCTCTAGGAAAAGCTGCACAGCTCTGGAAAGCATTCCACAGTCCAGCACTTTGTCTTTTTGAGACATGCATCCCATTTATATCTCATTGTTTGTTAAATATTCAGTTCAGTAATTTTCTCCCCTTGTGTGAAGATAACAGACAGTCTGTGATGTTTGTGTGAAGAGCTTGAACCCTGGGAATCGCGCTCAATGTCCTTGGCATATCATTACATGCCTCCTGTTGTGTAGAACTTGAGATTTGTTTGCTGTGCTTTGGTTTAATACACTGTTCCAGTTAAGTGATACACACAGTCAAGGAGCTGGAATTCACTTCGAAGTTAGAACACAGTTTCTTTTTTAAGAGCAATGTGTGAATTAGGAGGTATCAGAAGCACCTTACCCAAAGGCACTTCAGTCTTGGATTTTGGAGGGGAAGGCACTGCTTGCTTACTCACACCTCTCTTGTTTTCCCTACCGGTTCCAGGGATTGAACCACCAGCTCTCCAGTCGCAAGCCATTGGGCCATGGGTGCCCCGTGGCTTTAGTGAGTGGGTTAAGTATCTAGCTTGCTCAGATGGTCGTGGCGATGGTCCTAAAGCTGCTTACACATGACTGGCATCTAAATCTCCCAGCACTAGCCATGTGTAAGCACCTTTAGTGGGATGTAAAAGCTGCTGCACAGGAGAGCAGTGCTTGTTTAGGTTCATCACATGCAGAGCTGGTTTCCTCTTTCCCTGCACTCATTTTCCTTTTAACGTTTCTTTTCTGAAAACTGGACCTGCCACAAGTGCTCAAAGGTCTTGTTCTCCATAAATACTGAAACAGATGGTAAAATCCTTGATCATCTTATGGCGCAAGGTCTTACCAAATTGCTTACCATGAGTTTCTATTATAATAAATGCCTTGATGACTTGCAGAACAATATGAATGATGTGAATCAGAACCACAACTCATCACCAATGGCAGCAGTCATTCATTTTTATCAGAGGTCATTATTTAGGATTGTCAGACCACTGAATATTGGGATGCGCCACTGAGTTCAATGGAACTTTTTCCAGGTTTCTGAGGAAAATTTTATAGTCAAGCACGTTCATATAGACCATTCCAGAGCATTTAGTCTTTAGGACTCAGCATTCTTACTTGTTATCAACGATGCTAAAATTGTGAACCACTTGGTTGTGGCTTCTTGTTGCAGCTTCACTGCTTTGGTCATCTGTGGTTGCCTTATCTGCTGTAAGACTGTGTGTGTCTATAGGAGCAGCAGCCTTTCGACTCATTTCAGTCTTAGGGATGGGAGTTGGGCACCCCTGAGTTAACACATCCAAGTAAAATGATGAACTTATATGGAAACTTCACAGATCTTTAAAAATGTCTGCAATTCTGTGGTTAAGATGTAAAGTCATTGAAAATTGGTTTAGTGTGAAATGGTTCATTGTACAGAGTTACATTTTTTTTACAGTGGTGGTGAGTGGAACCAGGCATCATGTCTCTAACACAAACACATTTTATTTACTCTCTAAATCTACCAGTGAAGCTCCACATGTCTTCTGAGTGTTTATATGAAATGTTGATTATGGTAGTAACTCTGTGACAAATCTGAAATGAGTTTTCTTTGGAACTGCTTTGTCTCACAACGCCCTGCATGTACCACTCCACCATGAATGGGTTTATTTTCAGGACCAAAAGCTTCTCCAAACTCTGGTAGAACAATGTCTCGGGCATTAGGCAACGTCTTCACAAGCATTTCATGTAAGAACTTTCTGTGAGGGAGCTTTTAGGGGCAGACATCTGGTTCCGTTCACCACTGCTGTCATCAGTTCTGAGTCTGAAAGTCTCTAAGACAGAGCTTTCATGTCAAACCCACTCTGAATGAATTTAACACCATTTCTTACGCAGAAGCTCTGAAAAATCATGGGAATTCTCCTTTAATGCATGAATGGGTGTAGTTTAAAAAATCTGACCATGCAAGTGCTGTTCCTCATATTGATCTTGCATGGATGCTAATGGGGGGGTTAGTGTCTGATTGACATTTATGGATGCTTTCATGAAAAATTGATTCACTAATAAGCACAACGTAAGTTGTTACAGTGGTACAGTAGTTTTTAGGTGACCTGCAATATGATATGACTTTCTACAGAAGACGTGTGTGTAGTTTACACCCACAACACTGTAAAGCAAATAAGGCCAGCAGATATTTATTGCTCGTCTGGGACTGATAACAGAAATAGTGCAAAGGTTCATAATGCAAAAACATTTACAGAATTGACACGAATGAGTGTCAACTGCAGACAGTTACTGCTTTACCTTTATGTGGTACAGTTCCTAAAATGTGTTTTAAGGTGTCCAAGAACTCTTCAGTTATTAATGAATTTTACATTCAGTAAACATTCCATAAATTTTTACATGTAATTCCATTGTTTGTTTAAATTACATTTGATTTGCCTTTGTACTTTGTACAGCTTTGAGTGAAATTTCAGCTTTTTTCAATTTGTAACAAATGACAGAAAATAGATGTTTTTTTGTTATAGAGGGTTTGAATATAAAGTGAAAGTGACTTATTTGTCATTGTGAACACACTCAATCAAACAAAATGCACAAAAAAATGTGACCATCTATCAACAGCGCCAGCGGAGCAGTGTAGCAGCATGATACCTTGCTAAACAGAACCTCAGTGGGGACCCTTGAACCTGCAACAATCTGTTCACAAAGGCAAGGTCCTAACCACTAGGCCAACACTACTCATTTAATGTCACAGTAGGGGGAGGTCACTGCGGTTACACCCACTGAGTGGCAGAAAGACAAACTTTTACTGAGTGGCAGCATTAGTATTTATCTCAGATGCACCAAAACACCTCTAAAATGGGAAAGAGCTGCAGTTTGATTGACTGTACAAATAGATTCAAAACATGGGATAAATTTTTTGACAGACTGCCCAAAGCTAAAGAATAGAGAAACTGCAATTCACAAAAACAGCTGTCTTCAGTAAGCTAGTGGGAAACTGGGGGAACGATTATCTGCTTAAATTAAGGGCAGTTGGGCTCTACAGCAATCCTTACAATTTACCAAATAACCAGTGGGGCATGGACAGTGACATGTGACCAGGAATCTGCCTTCCTGCTGTGGTTTAATGACTTTGATTGTGAAATCATATTAACATGGCATTAAGAAATCTTTATTGTGTCTGCCGCTTCTACAGCTGTAATCATGTCCAAAACCTTTTATTGCTGACTGTGAGTCAGTTGGTGCCATTACGCCAGGGCTGACTTACATACAGAACTTGCTTCATTATGCTGACTAACAGTTTCAGTGCTGGGTGTGTGTGTAGATTTAACTGAAAAGGGAAGGATGTTTTAGTCATTAACACAGATGATGGAGTTAAGGATGTGTTGGCTGCTCAGTAACGCTAAAATCAGTTCTGCCGTCAAAACAAAGCACGACACCTAGCTACACATGGAGAGAAACCTGTTTAACCTGTACGGTCCAGGCCCAGACACAGCAGCTGTTTGAATAAACAGCTGATTGACGTTGTCAGTCAAGATTTAGCTCACCAAGGTTTGAGGGGTGGGGGTGTTATTCCGATATTTGCAGTTTCGAGCTGTGTCTCTGCCTGGGTTGCCAGATCTCATAAGAAAAGCAAGCAACCAGGTCTTTGGGAGCAAGCACAAAAGAAGAAACTATGGGCTTGATACATTTTTATTTATATATACGGTTTTGTGAAAAATGGAAAATGATTTTTTCCAAATGTATCTGAACAAGCAAACATTTTACCCCCTTCAGTACAGGGCCTAGAGATAAAGGTGATTTATACTTAAACAAAACCACAAAGAAAAAAAATGAATTCAACAGAAATATTAACAGATATGTCTTATAGGCTTTTGGAATAATTGTTCACCAGTCTCTGAAATTACTTCCTGCTTAATTCCTTCAGCTGCATTCAAGGTGTTGAGGGGTTTCTTGCTTTACTGGCCATTTCAGATCTCTCCACAACATTTCAGTTGGGTTGAAAAACCCTCTTCTTTTTGAACCATTCCTTGGTGGACTTCACATTATCTTCATGTACTCTTTAATATGATCTAGAGTTCAGACCTGAATCACTAACTGCAAGCTGCCCAGTCCCAGATGCAGAAAGCAACACCAAACCATGACTTACACCACCATGCTTTACAGTTGGTAGGGCAGTCTTCACATTATTTATTTATTTATTTATTATTGAAAGTCAACATCTCCAGTATCAATGTCCCTTTGTCCATCTGGCCCCCCCAACAATTGTAGACCCTGAAACAGTCTGCTTTCTTTTGATAACCTTTCCAAGGCTAAGCTCATAACCTGAACCTGGTATCACACTGGATTAGATTGTATTGCTTTATGGTTGTAATTATGTAAGCGGTGACCTCCTTCATTTCCTTATTTTATTTCACTTTTATGAAACACTAGTCCGCATGTAATATAATGCAGAATATAACATTGTTTGGACAAGCACTGTTTATGCATTTACATGGTGTCACATGTTTTAATCTTTTACATGGTGAATGACATGTTGGACTTTACAGTGGTGCTGGACTTTAGCATGTCTAACAGAAACTGCTCTTGTCAATTAGCAATAAATCACTTAGTTACAGCATTACCCCCAACGCTTAGTGTTTTGCCCAATATTAATACTGGTTCTAATACAAATACTAATCAGGCTTTTCATAAAATGAGTAAAGACACAACAGTAGCTGATAGCATGCTGATGATTTTGGGTTGAAATATGGGCTGAGCATGAGAAACCCTAAGGATAATCTGCAACATGTTTTCATATAAATAGCTCAATATTTTACAGGATTTTTTCATCTATGAATGATAGAACTGGTTTGCAATTACACCAAATGTTGAGTCTATGTAATGTTAATATAGCTCTTTCACATTTAGAAGTTTATGGGTCCTGCATTAAAAATGAGTGCCGCAGACATTTCCAAATGTAGCTTCAAGATGAAAAAATTACATTTTGTAAATCATTTTGTTTTTTTCCTCAAGAAGAAAATGACATGACCTGGAAGGTCATGGTAGCACAAGGTAGCACAAATGTAAATACTTGCTCTAATAGTAAGGTGTCCGATCACATAGTTCACCACATACAGCACTGTTCTTGCAGCATCATAGGAAACCTACACAATATTAATGCAGGTGGTTTTAATGTTGTGCTTTATTGATTGTGTGTGTGTGTGTGTGTTTATTGCGCTAGTAAACTGAATTGAAGTTGCCTTCCAGTAACCCATGTGAAACCGCACGGCACAGCTTGCCGTTAAAGCCACAGGAACTGATGAAAAAAGCATGACCTGTCTCCTAATAAGGTCAGGCCAGTGCTTTCATTGAGCCCTCCTGCGCTCTACTGAGCATGCTCACAGCTGATTGTGTAGCTGCAGTGTTGTTTGTGGAAGCTGTTCCAAACAGCAGTGTGTATCATCTCCACTCAGATTTCTAGAACAGCATCCACAGCTCTTCACCGGCCTGCAACAAAAGAGGGCATTGTTGGCACATGAAAACAATGATCGATGTGGACGGAACATCGTTCTAGAGAAACTGATGGGTTTCTGGTGTCGTTTTATTTGTCCACTGAATTTCAGGTGATGAATGACTTTTGCTGATGATGAGGGACGAAAAAACACTGACTATCACATTGATTGAAATGGTTCGAGTTCGCATGCTGGTGTGTTTGTGTGGGGGTGGGGGGAGTGTACAAAAGCTTTGTGATGAGGTGTTGACTGCATGCTAACTTTACCATCAGTGTGTGTTTATGTATTTGTGCTTTATGTTTGCATATGAAAAACTCTGGCAGGTGTGTTTGAGTATGTGTAAGTGTGTTTTTTTGCCATTTGAGGGGCAAGGTTATTTGTAGGGATGCCCCAGTGCTGATATCTGATATTTTTTTTTATCATCTATCTGTCTGATGTCAATATTATAAACATATATACATCATTTTTATTACTCCTATGTCCATGTTAACAGTAGTAAAAGACTCTGTGCTATTATTCAATACCAGCAGAATTTACCGCAGACTGTAAACACCTCACTCATGTCTGGCTTTTTGTGAAGCTCTCTTGCTGGCTTTCCTGGTCGTTAAGTAGACATCCAGAAAACTTAAATACAGACTCTGGAGAGTGGGCGCTGGTGGCATAGTGGTTAGGGACTTGCCCATGGGATCAGAGGGTTGTAGGTTTAAGTCTTGGCCCATGTGCCATTGAGGTACCCTTGAGCAAGGTACCGACCTGCTACACTGCTCCCCAGGCACTGTTGATAGCTGCCCACTGCTCCACATGTGGATAGGTTGAATGTGGAGGTCATATTTCATTGTGGTGCCCTTAGTGTGATGGAATGTGTTCACAATGACAATTTGTCATTTTTTTCCTTATTCCTCATCTCAGTGATGCTTTTGATACCTTTTTTTTATGTTGATGTCCCGATTGGCTCCGGAACTTCAACAAAATGCTGTATTTTTATCATGAAAGAACTGAAAAACTTTCCTTTCTGTGACTTTACTTTTAAAGGTATTAAACCCATCAGATGTCTGGTTTCTATCACCACCACTGTGAGCAATTCTCATTCTGTCCCAGGCTGTTTGTAAGGTTCATCAGAAAATTCCTGTTCACTGAAGCACACATTAATGTATAACCTGAAATACAGGATGGACAATATTTTTTTTAGAAAAACAAAATATGAATCATAGGCTTGAGGAGAATCTGAACAGAGAGAAAGCATCAGAGGTGGCTTGTTTCTTAGGGCGACTGGGTGACGTACCACAAAAAGGCTAAAAGAAGATTTATTTTTTGTAGCCCATTCTACCCAGACTCTTATGCTAACTGAAACTGTTTTGGTTTATTATGAATATCATAGTCGGCATCAGTCGTATTGTGTGAAGTACTGCCCCTTGCAATTTCAAGTTTGGTTGAAAGTCTCAGTTATGTTGTCATATTAAGGCCATTTTTTCCCAGGTGCAGGCACTGCAGTGCAGTCTGTATGGGATGCTAACATGCTAACATTTCATACGTAAGCTGGTGTAGGGATTGCAGGGACAGCCAGTTAAATGGTTACTGATGGTATTGCTACAAGGTGTGGCCAGGAAAAAAATCATTGTTTAATGCAGTGTTGCACTGTCTGTTTAACTAAATGTTAATTTACCCATTGAACAGGACATCAGTTCAGCTGCTACATAAGCAGGTCTTGCTTTGGGTTTCTAATGGAAGGTTTTTATGAAGTCCGGATAATTATCTTTCCCTGCCTGGAGCTGGACAAAAGCAATGTCTGGTAATGACTTCCGCAGTGGTCATTATACCTCAGCATCTATTCGACTGAAATACTGCAAGCACCGGTCACTCATTTTCCTCCTGAACTCCACACACCCCAACAGCTTGGTGTTAACGAGGTACCATTCTTCAGTTCCAGAATGTTCCTTGCATAGTTTCGAAGGACTCACCATTGCCCCAGGCAACGCAACCTGCCAATTAATGTTTCAATGGGTGAAAATTAGCACGTCCTAGAAGGGTGAAGCTCTTTGGCTCCGCCCACTCCACACAGCTGGAATGTTGTGATTAAACCTGTGGAGCTGGTTTTCTCACGCTGGGATTTGCTGCCCAGCTCTACAGTACACAGTGCAGAAATCCCCAGCAACACTGACGTACCTAACACCATACTACCATGCCATTACCATGACAGTGCCACTGCAGAGACTGAGCATGGTCCACCACCCAAATAATATCTGGTCAGTAGTGGTCCTGGCATGGTCTGTAAAGGGGGCATGAGAAATTATTATTTAAAAAATGTAATGAGGTCATTTACACAGATGAGCCATAACATTTAAAACCACCTATATAACGTAGTTCCCCCTCTGGCTGCAAAAATGTCTCAGACTGTGGTGCACCATGCGTTCTGGCACATTTCCATCAGTCAGCATTTACTTTTTGTGCTCCAGCAGCTCTGTGATCAAAGCAGGCGGGCTAGCATTTGCTCCCCACACACATCAGTGTGCCTTGGGTGCCCATGACCCTGTTGCTGGTTCACTGGCTGTCCCCTTTGATCACTTTTGGTCCGGTACTAACTACTGCATACTTGGAACACTCCAAAAAAAACTTTGAAAGACTTTTGGAGATGACCAATATGTCTAGCCATCACAGTTTGGCCCTTAGATTCTTACGCTCGCCCATTTTTCCTACTTCCAACAACTTCAAGATCTGATCGTTCACTTGCCACCTTATATATTCCACCCCCTCAGCATAAGCCAATTAAAATTGTGATTAATACATTTTACAAATAAAACCAAGGCAAGCAAATTGTGTTTTTGTTAATTACCTGACCTATTTTTGGTCTGTAATGTATCTTAGACCTTTGGCAGGGAACCATAATTGGCTGAATAATCATATGTTGATCAGAGCTTTGGTTTACTGTAGTTGGGCCACAGAAAATTGAGCCAAGGTATTTCTTAGTTTAGGGAAGGCGTTATATCTCTGTCATCTAAGCAGCAAAATACAGACTACAAAATCCAGAAGTCAGTTTCAGCATTCACCAGCATCGTGACCAGTTCGTGATCCAGTAACTTTGGTCCATTGAACTTGTGTCCATCCAAGGCCATAGAGAAAAGAAGTGTAAACGTCTGTTCCTGCTCTAGTCAAACGTATAAAGGATGAACCACAGATAGACTTGGTGCCATAGAGAGTCAGTGTCCATTGGAAACAAGCCAACTCGGATATTTCCCAATAAACCTGAAATCCTGTTTGTTCAGCTCAGCACGTTTTTATCTAATGAATATCAGAAGGTTTCCGTAACACTTTACGTAGTTCAGCCTGCATGTGACACACCTTGAAATGACACTGGATCTCTTACTCCCTCTTTCTTTTTCTTTTTCTCTCTGTCTCTTGCTCGCTCTCAGGTGGTGTGTGTGCGGAGGTGAAGATCCCATGTCGAATTCTACTGCTGTTGAATCCTCATAGTGGCAAAGGCCAGGCTCACACACTCTTCACCACTCATGTGCAGCGCATGCTACAGGAGGCCAGCATACTATACACACTCATCATCACAGGTACACGCTTATATCTACACTCACTCTGCCTTCTATCACTTGCTCCTGCCCTATAGACTTAAGAACATGCGTAAGAACACACTTAACATCACCACTTACCCTAGAAGACATGAAGGTACATTCGTGCTGACACACACACACACATGCTTCTCACTGTGGTGCCTGTCCAAGCATTCACATCTTACATGACCCTGGACCAAAGCTCTAACCCAGAAAGCCGATGATTCTGTGCAGTTAAGCACTTGCAGGTGAGTATTGGCAAACTGGTCCAGCTGTAGGAGCCACATTTAGGGTTTATCATGGCATTCACACTCTAAATGAAACCCACCATGTGAAAAGTCTGTAAGGCATTTACATTATGGCCCAAAACTGGGTTCTTTTCCAGGTTGTGTTCTTGCATTCACATTCAGCTGTTTTTCCCAGAATGGTATGTGGGCCAGATAAAAGTGGTAATGTAGGTGAGAACTGGGCCAGAACTTGTTTGCTATGTGACAGGCAGGGTTATTATGGTTCTCACTGGCCCCCTCAAAAAAGGCTGTTTGACAGGTCAGGGCTGGCCCTGATGATGTTGGAGCCCTAGGCAAGCATTCCAGAAGCAGCCCCCCACACACACATGTGCACACAACTGCCAACGCCCTTCACCCCCTGCTATAAACCTTCAGAATTTTTTTCAATAAATAGTAAATAACATTTCTGCTCAAATTATAGGACTGTTGACCGAGGCTGATGACTAATCTTTCACTTTAAATGACTCAGATGTCCTATCGAACAAGTGTTCTCCCACAAGCATTCCAACTAACCCCACCTCCCATGCTAGGATTGGTTAGCACTGTCCCTCTAACTGCGCTTGGATTACGTAGTAGTTCATATTTACAAGTAGCTTATCAATTGCCTTTTGGCGAGCTGCTTCTGTCTGAACTTTAGCCAGTCCTGGCACAGGGGGCGGGCCTTATTTGATTGTAGGTGGGGAAACATAGAGCGCTCATGAGTTAAACTTCCTCTGCTTGCACTTATGGGCAATAAACAACATTTTTTTTAATCAATTTTCAGTACCTCCAGGCATTTTGAGCCCTAAGCATTTGCCTATGTCACCTATGCCACAGGCTGCCCCTGTGACAGCTACATGTTTTCAAAAATGTTTGACGTCCCCCTAGTGGATGTATTGTATTGTTTAAGGTTCAAGCCAACTCAAACTACACATGAAAGTAAATGAAATGGACGTAAAGTGAGCAAAAATGAGGCATAAGTAGGTGGAATTAAACCATACCAGCAATACCATACCATGTCCCCCATAGTATAACACAGCCTTCTCGGACCCTCTCCCACTCATTCTGTTTGTGTGTACAGCATTTACATTGTAGTAGTCATACAGTGTTTGTTTAAACATTGTTAGTTTATAGATGTATTGTTTATATTTACAGGTACTATCTTTATCTAGACATGGGCATCTTTAATTCCATATAGTCTTTCGAAAAACAACGATTAAAATGTCACATTATATAAAGGTTCGGTGTCAGTTTAAGGGTTCTTGCTAGGAGAAGTTCTCTAAATGTTAAAACGGTTTTTCACACTAAAGCATGTTTATTTAGAAAAGTGTTTTTTTTGTGTGACAATCACAAAATCCTTTGTGGTCCCTTTTTATCTAAAACGGTTAGATAATTACAGACAGGAATGCGGTGCGTGTGGCAGGGGGGTTTCCACAGACTTGTTTCAGTAGACCTGAGAGTGAGAGATAATTCATACTAATGGCATCACTGACAGTACTGACAGTACATGGACTGCTGGAGGTGAGCTGAGAAGAGTAATAGAGATAGAGGGACGAAATTGGGCCCATGATGTCCTCTATTAATTTCCACTCTGAGTGCTTTTCCTCTCCTTCTTCTCCTTCTTTTTCTTCTTCTTCTTTCTTCTTCTTCTCCTTCTCCTTCTTTTTCTTCTTCTTCTCCTTTTTCCTCTTTTTTTCTTCTTCTTTTTCCTCTCCTTCTTGTCCTTCTTATTATTCTCCTTCTTCTTTTTCTCGACCCCTATATATATAGAGGACAGGATGCCGAAGAATTATGTCAGATATTATAAAAGGGGTTTAGTGTTTTATCTCTGTGTTACTCTCAGTTTCTCAAGGCCCATACTGCCAAACCCAGAAACTACTAACACTCTGTGCAGGGCAGGTCAGCTCCCTGTAAGCCAACACAAACTCTGATGTAATACTGTGACATTTTTGTTCACTGAAGGTGTTCTTTTCACCAGACTGCAGACAAGCAGAACTTTCTTCACCCTTTAGGGACCTCAGCTTCTGTCTGGAATCACACACTGAACTCACATATACTTCAGAAAAACACTGCTTTCTGTCTAAAAGCCACTTCTGTTTAAAATCTGTAATAATAATAATTTAAAAAATCATAATAATAGCAATATTTAAGTTGCAGCAGCTATTACAGGTGAATTAAAACAACAAAATACAAAAGAAGGGTTCGTCTAAACGCTCCCTCATAGAAGTTCTTACATTAATTGGTTATGAAGACATTTCCATTTGTTCATTTGGCTGATCCTTTTATCCAAAGCAACTTCCAAGACAGAGGAAACAGTTAAGCATTAGAGCTGCACAGGGCAACACTGAAGTGAGTGCTACAAGGAAGTTCAACGCATTTCTCTTAATGGGAAAATACAGACAGTAGAAGCTACAATAAATACATATGCCAAGTGCTACAATAACTACAGACAGCAACTACTACAATAACGACAGAAGACAAGTGCTATAATAAAACTAAGTGGAACATTACTATCTGGGGGACATTCAGTCAGTTATCAGGTACCAATAGTTTGTATGTGACCGAACAGTTGAGTCTTGAGATGCTTCTTGAATCTGGAGCAAGACTCTGCAGATCTAGTGTCACTGGGCAGCTCATTCCACCATTGAGAAACAATGAAGGACAAGAGTCTGGAGTGGTGTTTGATTCCACGAGGGGATGGAATCTCCAACCGCTCGTCCCTCACTGATCTGAGTGATCTGGTGGGTGTGTAGGACTGGATCAGTGTTTTCATGTAGCTGGGAGGTGAACCAGTGATGATCCTGTAGGCGAGCATCAAGGTCTTGAACTTGATGCGAGCCAATGCAAGTAGCGGCGTCACGTGAGTGCGTTTCACTGCCTGATGCCTGTGACATTGTTTTACCAGAGTTTGGAGAAGCTTTTTGATCAGAATTCATCTATTAATTTATTTTTGAGTTGCTTACCCTAACCAGGGTGGCAGGGCATGTTGAGGCATATCCCAGTACTCACAGGGTGAATGGCAGAGAAACACCCTGTACAGGTAGCCGGTCCGTGGCAGGAAAGATGCACAGACAAACAGACTCACACACACACAGACACACACCTAGGGGCAGTTTAGCATCTCCAGTCCGCCTGATGCATGTCCCTAGCCTGTGGGAGGAAACCGGATAGTGGAAACCCACGCAGACAGGAGGGGAACTCACACACCCCACAAGACCTGCTCGGACTACTACTGATACACTAAAAAAATTCAAGGTGGAGGGATACATGCAGGCCAGCAAAATAGACCCCAAAGAGATTTAGCTCAGATTCACTGTTTTACCATCATCAACATTTCATAGAAACAGACATGTGGAGCTTCACTGGGGGGTTTGGAGAGGAAATTAAATGGCCATATTTTAATTATTAGGATGTTTTGACAAGTCAGTGGAAATTAAATATAAAAATGTAAATAAAACATAAAAACAACGCTGCTAAAACAAACATAAATAAAAGGACAGTAAAACTTTATAGAGAGGTAGAGAATTGCATCATCTGAAATGCACTGACCTCATTCAGGCCCAGTGCACATCACCTCTCCTGGTGGGAAATCCTTCATCTTAGAGGAGCTTAGAGAAATCCTGCCACACAGCACCACAGTCCAAATGCACGTTCGCGCTGACTGTGTTTTTCAGCTGATCTGTGAAGTTTCCCCGAAACATCACAGCACAGATGTCTTCATTCGATGATAGGATGACATTGATGATATTGATGATCTTGTCTTTGACAATGTGAGTTAGAGACAAAATGTACGTAGCGATTTCTGATGTACAATGAAAAAACTGTCCTTTTAAACATTGTTTTAATAAATATGTTGGGCTGATTCACATGAACTGGAGCAAGGCTGTAATTACAGTATATTATATGTTGTGGAGGTGGAGAGGGCATGCCCCCTAGTAATGAAATATGCAAAAAATGTCTCCCAATATACTGATCAAAATGGTATGTGTACATTAACCCCCCACCCCCCAACAACCATCAAAAACTGAAAATAATTTCATCAAAAATATATTTAATTTTACATACAGAAATTGGGGCGACATCTATATGGATTAGAAAAATATAACTTGCATATAATTTATTTATTATTGATATATTTTAATATGAACACACTGTGCACTTCAGTCAGAGTTGTTTCAGCAGCATGAGGGGAAACTGCTTAATATTAGGCAGATGGTGTTAATGTTGTGGCTGATCTGTATATCAGACCTCAGACTCGCTCATTTAATGGAATAGCATTGTATATGCAGGTGCTGAGAGAAGCTTGAGAAGAACTTAACTTGATGTTTTTGGAAGAATTGGTTTCTCTCAAATGAGTCAAATCCCCCTTTACTATAATTTGGAAAGTGAATCTGACCAACTAGACTCGAACAGTCTCCTCTCTCCAAATATGCAGCCTTAGTAGCCCTCAGTAGTGGATCCAGGTGATGTTATCAGCTAGAATCCGATGCTCCAGTGAACATGATCACCATGCAACCAGGCGGGTAACTCTTCAGAAACTCTTCTAGATGTCCTCCAGCTTGGGTTTCCCATTGCCTGGAGTGCAGGAGAGTATCTCTGCATAAGGAAATGTGATGTGACCGTACTGATAAGGGCTGTATCGATTTCCTGCCTGCCTTCACATAGCCTAGGCCAAGGAAGGGCTGGGGAATCTGATGCCACCCATGGGGCTAGCTGTGTGGAGCTAGAGGAGGAAAACGCAGTCACTCTTGCCGGCAAACTGTATTTGCTAAGACATGACGAGCCGAAACAGATCAAGGCTTGGCACATAATGCTCCAGGGGGGATGTTTCAGTACAGGGGACAAATGAGGGGCATTTGTGAGATAAAAAAAGAAAGCCTAGCTGAGGACAGAGAGGTGCAAATTCACACATGTAATCTGAGCTGTGGTTTTTAATTAATGTTTAGGGTAAATCACATTTAATCAGTTGATAAAATACTTCCTAAGTGATTAGTAGTCCATTAATACTGTTAATAAATCATTTTAAAAGTATTCCTTACTCGACCAAATTTGTACAGCTTAAAAGGAATTGAGGCACCTAAATTCAGTGTTAGCATTAACATTTCTGACTGAACTGTTTATTTTTGCTACATAGAATAGTGTGATTTTTTTTTTTTTAATCATGGAGAAAAGCCAGTATAAGATAATGGCCTCTTTTACAGTGTCTGTTTTAGAGCCTAAAACAGTGGAAGATTGTTCTCTGCTTGGATTTCTGCCATCTTGCAGGATCTGGTTGTAACCCTATAGGCTACATTCAGGTATCGGTAGGCCTTTCAGTATTTAATGAACTTGTGTGTGTGTGTGTGTGTGTGTGTGTGTGTGGGGCAAAGTAGCACTCCAAAAGAAATATGGCTTATCCTTGGCCAAAAAGAACTGAACACAAATAAATATAATAAAATAATCGAGCATCCTGTACACCAGTGTATAGCAAACTGTGATGGACACCGGCCCACCAAGACTAGATTTTCCAAATAGTTCTTCTCCTCAAACAAACTCACTAAACCTGCCAATGAATAGGTGAGTTGAAGCAGATGAGTTTGAGCAGGGAAATCCGCAAACTGTGCTGAACACTGACCCGCCAGCACCTTAGTTTAGGACCACTGCTATACACCAGATTCAGGCTGTGTAGACTAAAATACAATACACTCCATCACATAAAGGAATAGTGTCCTAAATTTTACCTCTGACATCTACACCTTTTATTTCGACATGTTTTTCTGTATTTGTGAAAAAACAAAAAAACGTATTGACCCAAACCAAACTTAGAAGTCGACGGGCAGGTGTGGATTATTGCTGCATTATTGAAGTATAGTATTGTTGTCAAAGTGTTGTATATGTTGTAATATTCAGCAGGAGTGGGGATTTTTGGCATTGGAGAAGGTTTTTCTCGCTTAACAGAACTGTAACTAGTGCTTTGGCCTACATCACTCGTCAGACAGCACCCTCCACTGGTGCCTCCTGGCCCTGTAGAACCCACGCACCATGCAATGTCCTCTAACGCTCTGACACCTCAAAGTGCATGGTTCTGAGTGTCCTTTTTATTTCGGGGGTTGCAGTGGACAGATCCTTAGACGTGAGTTTCTTACTTTACTAATGTCGTTTTTCTCTGTGTTTTCAGAGCGACAAAACCATGCGCGCGAACTGTTGCGAGAAGCAGACCTGTCTCAGTGGGACGCTGTGGCCATCATGTCAGGAGATGGGCTGCTGTTCGAGGTCAGCTGGGTGTCACTTTCATAGCTAGTGGATTGCAGATCAGATCGTTCCTCAGCCTGCAGAGGCAGCACACCCTGCAGAGTAAAACCTCAACAAACAGCAGCATTCCACGGTTGGCAGTCGGCTCTGGAATGTCCAGAAACTTGACAGGTCAAGCTGAACTTCATGTCCAGCATGAGGAAAAAGTTACAGAATTGCAGTCAGAGTCAAAAACTAAGTTGGGAGTTATTTCTGTCTTTTAATCCTAGGATGTCAAAGTTCAAAGTAGTTTGTGAGTTTAAGCTAGAAAAAAATGAACCTGCAATATGTTATCATGCTGGCTGGAAGCATGGAAGTAACTGCAAGACATGGAAGTACATTATGCCTACTATTTTAACATTTTAGGGCTATAATACCCTTGGCAAAATGGGAATAGGAAAAGGTCATTTGACTGACATGCCAAACCATCATTTACAATGTGTGTTTTTTGTGCAATGTGTAGAGCCAGGTAATTTTCAGATTAGGCATACAACAAAAATAGACTTGTGTGAAAAAAACTGACATGCTAGTCATAGGGGGTGTAATAGTGAAGCACTGAAGCCACGGTTCATTCACACCCAGGTTTGGACATCACGATTTTTATACCGTTTTAAAAAGCAACAAAAATCCACAAGTGCACAAGACTAGATTTGTTCACTGATGTGTACATGCACTCTGGGGGTCAGAGGTCATATTTTTATGTAAGGCTGATAAACAACAAAAGTCAGTACCTCACCATCAGCTCCGGCATTGAAAAGCAGCTTTAATGTTATATATGTACAAAATAAACAGAATAAAGAATAAAACTTGTGCATTGAGAGGAGTGCTTCAGTTTCTTCCTCTTAGGCTAGATTTAGACATTCAGAGCTTAAACCCTGTCCACTCCCAAAACACAGATCAAGGACAGCCCCCTTCCCAGCATAGAGGGCAGCAGGTACAGCTAGGGAGTATTTTGCCAACTGGCCACTTTGCGTAATTCTTTGTAAAAAAAAAAAAAAAAAAAAAAAGAGCTCAAACATATTCGTTCCGACGCCAAACAGCTCCAGCTAAGCTGCTGCTAGCATGTTAACGGCTCTCAGCTAAAAGTTTCTGGGTGAAATTCATGCTAGCTACTGATTGCATGTACAGAACCGTAAAGCCTGTTCCAGAAAACAGGAAAAATGGACTAGCCTACGCTTCTAAGACACTTTGAAAGGGGTCTTTTTGTGATGGCTAAATGGCTGAGTCGGTGCATCTCCAAAGTGGCAGGTCTTGTGGGGTGTTCCAGGTATGCAGTAGTTAGCATTTACTAAAAGTGATCTAAGCAAGAACAACTGGTAAATTGGCTCATTGGATCCAAAGGCTCGTTGATGCACGTGGGGAGTGAAGGCTAGCCTGTCTCTTCCAGTCCCAAAGAGGAGCTCCTGCTGCACAAAAAGTTAATGCTGGCTATGACAGAAAGGTGTCCGAACACACAAAATACAAAGAAATAAAATACAACAAAATGAAAAAATACATGAAAAATGTAAGATATGGGCCCTTTAGAAAAATAGGTTTCTGTGTGTACACACTACAACCCAAGTCTACTGGTCTAGTGGTATTTATTATTACTTCTTAAACTTGTAAACATTTGAAAAAAAGTTTGTTTTTTCCTTATAATAGATTTTCCTTATAATTATATGAATATATTTGGTACCTGCTGTTTTACCTAATTTTCTTTATCGTCATTGAAAACTGTATCTGCATGACCCATGATTTTTGGTAGTGTGGAAACAACAGAAGCCAGTATACAACAGTTGCCCCCTGTGTTTCCTGTTGTATACTGCAGTTTGTCAGAAAGGTCACATACATTGTATGAGTATTATACGGTACTATATAGAATACTAGTATTTTTGCTTTTTTTTTGCTCTCTGGTCACTGTGGCAGAAAGAACCACACTGGGAAAGATGCTGGGCATCATGAACAACGAGCACCACCCACTGCACTCCACCATAACCAAACAGAGAAGTGTGTTTAGCAGCAGGCTGCTCTCACAGAAC
>JBBPDA010000105.1:424502-438370 GCA_037974385.1 Arnoldichthys spilopterus
ATCTATCTATCTATCTATCTATCTATCTATCTATCTATCTATCTATCTATCTATCTATCTATCTATCTATCTAAAGGAAAATGACACATTTGCCTTTTGTACCCCATAATATATATATTTGTGACTAATAGCTACAGCCCTAGTTTATACTTTTGCGTTGTAAGTCATTAGATAAGTTTAGTAAGCCTGTTATCCTGACCTCTACAGCCTGATGTCTACAGCATGAACTTTGCTTGTCCTCAGGTAGTGAATGGTCTCATGGAGAGGGAAGACTGGGAAGAGGCCATAAAGACTCCGCTGGGAGTTCTGCCCGGTGGTTCAGGGAATGCCGTAGCAGCGTCCATACACCACTACTGTGGGTAAGACTCATGCTTTTCTGTTTATCTATGGCAGGGGTGCCCAGATCCAGTCCTGGAGGGCCACTGCCTCAAACTCACCAAACCTGGCAATGAACAGGTGAGCTGACCCAAGTGTGTTTGAGCAGAGAGATCAGCAAACTGTTCTGAACACTGGCCTTTGAAGACCAAAGCTGGGCACCCCTGATCTATGGCCTGCATGCAGGCGGTTTAGTTGAAGGGGGTATGATATGATATGCTACCTCAACTGAAATAATTACACAGTGAGTAACACAAGATCAATAAGTCTGTGTGACTCCTTGGGTAGGACATGTAATATTCCCATGTGTTACAGGGATTGTTTTACTCTTTCTCCATCTTACTAAGGACACAAGTGTAAACCAGATGCTTCCAGTCGTGTCAGCATTACTCACTATTATTATGATTCCTGCATACACTTTTACAAGCCGCCGAGTCAGTAGTTCCTGGAAGAAAAAGGCCCAGATGAGAAAGCACAGCCCCCGATCTACTTTTCAACCAGCTCCCAGTGGTGGCTGTAAGGATTAGATACATAGTTGGGTTTAGTTACTTCCACACAAAGGCTGGAAAAGCTCATTCAGCCTGATGCTGCTTTTCTGTCCAAACACATTTAAGGCTTTTAGAAATGTTAATACAGTTTGCTATCAATAATGCAAACTCCAAAGTCCAAATTCATGCTCATAATAGCTATTAAGGTGCCTGCCAGCCATTCTTGCTTTCTGTTAATGTGTGTTTCTCTAATTTAAGCCATAAATATAAAGGAATAGCATCTACGATCACATTTATAGTGACCTGTGCTCTATCCCTCACATAAGAGAAGGTATCAGGCACCATGGTTCCTGGAATTGATGTACAGCATCAATGACATCATTCGCCAGCTCAGAAACCTGTGCTGGTGCTGGTGCTGGTGTACTAAGTGGTGTGACATATTAATTATTAACCACACAAGAATTTAAACATTAAATAATAAAACTGCCCGTTCTTGGTGGGCCAGACGAATCGGTTGATAACATTTTGATGACAGTTTGAGTGGAACCCCACAGAGACCATTATTACTGTTCCTTCAGCAGATTGTTGGGTTGATTGACGTATCGTGGGAAGGGGTTGGTTCTCCACCTGCTCTGTACGGAGTCTCTTTGTTCTTGGTCTGTTTGCTGACTGTGGGTTGGGCTTGGGATGCAGATGGGAGAAGGGTTGAGTGATATTTCTTTTTCAGTCACAGATCATCATGTCCAGACAGGAGATATTGGTGTTCATATTTGAAAAGAATAGGCATATATTTAAAGGCTAAATAAATCTTTTTGATTTATGCAGTTTATCCTGAGTAACTGTCAATCAAATCGCAAAACCGATCTAGCCAAACGTAGCACTGTCTTGCCCAAGGACTCTTATCACGGAATTCCACTGGGCAGGGCCACATTGTGCAAAGTGGCATCCTAAGGTGATTGTGGTCTTCTTAAACAATTAATGTGATTCCACCAGACACACCTCAGCATGTTCCAGAAGCGAAAACTACACATCTGGTCTATTTTTAAAGCAATGTGAATAGGAGAAGAAATGGAAGTGATCTCTTTCCACTAGCAGGCACTATATGTTAAATAAAGATACAAACTAATTATGAGGATAAATGTGTTTTTGAGCACAGCACTATCAATGAAAATAAGCAAGTCAATATAAAGACAAAACACGGACAAAATGCTGAACTTCTGAAATGCTCCTGATAAGGTATGATGCCTCACAGAAGATGGAACACCAGATTGCAACCGTCACATGTTGCAGCCACATCTGATGGAACTGGGGTTATTGGCATAGTGTTCTTACCCAGACAAGCAATGAAGGACAATTGTGTTACTCACTATGCTAGTGACAGTAATTAAATAATAATTACGTTTCTCCAATGCCAACATGGTCTGTCCCATGGTATCTTGCATACTTGGATAATTATATAAACGATGTATCAATGTAACAAAATGTAACAAACAATTATATACAAACTCCAATGATCGTATATGCCAAAATGTTTTACATTTAACAGAATAATTATGTTATTTAGATATTTATTTTTTAATTTATATGATAAAATATCTAGAGGTGGGGGCATTAATCATGGGTTGGTGGTGTATCCTGTTTGTGGTTTCATTTCAGCATGTTTTCCCTTTCAGATTGCAGCCAGTATCAGGTGAGGAGCTGCTGGTGAGCTGCGGCTTCATGCTATGTAAAGGCCTGGTTTCACGCATGGACCTGGCTTCCATCTGCATGGCATCCAATCAGCGTCTCTTCTCCTTCCTCTCCCTCGCCTGGGGCTTTGTGGCTGATGTGGACATAGAAAGTGAGAAATATCGGCATGTAGGTGCGGCCAGGTTCACTGTGGGTACCTTAGTCCGCCTTGCATCATTAAGGGTGTACCAGGGAAAACTTTCTTACCTGCCTGCTGAGGAGTCCAGCTCGCATCCGAGCCCAGAAGAGTCAGTGGATTCTTTTACTGAAGTTTCCAAGCAGATTAGCCCATCCACAGACAGTTCAGACAGTTTGCAGTGTCAGAATCACCCTCTCCAGAACTGCTGCAACTCCAACAATGCGATCAAGCCCAAGCGGACTAACCTATCACCAGCTTCCGTCTTAGGCCCCCCAGACTCGCTCCTTGTGCCCATTGACCAGCCTGTACCAGCACACTGGACGGTGGTAAGTGAGGAAGACTTTGTGCTGGTGCTAGCTGCGTACCAGTCCCACCTTGCGGAAGACTTGATCGCTGCCCCAGCATCCAGACTAGAAGATGGTGTAATACACCTGATCTATGTCAAAGCTGGCATCTCACGCACAGCTCTCTTGCGCCTCTTCCTGGCCATGGAGAAAGGCACCCACTTGAGCCTAAACTGCCCATATGTGGTGTACGTAAAAGCACGGGCGCTACGGCTAGAACCTTATTCGCCCAAAGGAACCATCACTGTAGATGGGGAGTTGGTGGAATATGGGCCAGTGCAAGCACAAATACATGGCAGTCTGGCTAGACTCATAGCCCAATAGGGTTACGCACACAAGGCTCACCAAAAGTGCTAACACAGAATGAAAACGAATGAAAGCTAGCAGGGTCTGTTAGCATTATGCTTACAGCTGGATTTCATACTTTGCTAGTTTTCACGTCCACTGTGCAGAATAGATCGTCACATGCTAACACTGCTTACAGAGGAAAGCTAGCGTGAACAGCTAAAAGTGTGAGGCCTTGCAAACCATCGAAAAAACAATGCTAACTGCTGTATTTCATGCTTTGCTAGTTTTCCTTTATTGTGATCCTTGAAGGGTCGTATCCAATGTGAGGGAATTTGTCCCAGGATTTGACTTTTTATTTTTTTGCTGGAATTTTTTCCACTTAAAAATGCTAATGCTGCTAACAACAGAAAGCTGGCATGAAGAATAAGGATCCTATTTTCATAACCGTATCAGACAACAGGCTTTCCTGGTGCCTTCACGTGCTAGTAGGGAGATCTTACTTTTCAATTGTGAAGACTGAATTATGAGTACAACAGAATGAAATGTATATCAGAATGAAAAATGGCAACGCAAGGCTCGTTCTCACGCGCTTTTTGGGGAAAATCCTATTTTCATTCTATAATGCACATTATGCTAAATAGGTGCAGATAGATCACAGATTACAATGCAACAGCAAACGATAGTTCTACTGTTAAAAATAAAGAATATGAACAGGTTGAAAGTCACCCCAACCTAGGAACTCAAAATAAGTTATACAATTGTCATTAATTTGTCACTCGAATTTATGACTTGAGACATTCATGTGCAACTTCCAACAACTTGTCTTTACTATAATTCTGTTAGTACATGAAGGCAGCATGATCGCTCAGAACCTCAGGCTGGTCCTACATTGGTACTGAAAGCAGTGGTTTTTTGAAAGCAGTGATTTCAACCTTGTGAACAGTGTCAGATCCTGTTTGTGAAACTGCCAATTGTAGTGCAGAATGTCTGGAAACAAATGAAGAGAATTTTATTTTTCTACCTACATATTTTGCTCTTACATACTGTTGATTTCTACCATGATCATCTCAGCGTACCCTGTATTTGTAGGGGTAATAGTTTGTCACTGGGTGAAGCAGGATCCTTCAGAGCTTATTTCACTGGTCTTTATTTATTTGCTAATGGCTTTATAAAACCATGTAAAGTCTACAGCAGGGAGGGGTTCGGCTGAAGGTGCCACTGGTGGGACATTGCAGATTGAGTTATAACCAGGGTGCAAAATGTGTACGTCAATCAGGGGGTCCCCTACCCCCGAGTCACGCTGATTGAAACATAGAAAACTGTAGAAAATTTTGGGGTGTCTCTGACAAAAACTTTAAAATTGTGAGCAGCCCAGTTTACAACAAACCCATATATCACCCCCTACCCCAATCATGAAGGAAAGGAGAAAGGGAAAGTGTTGTTTGAAAGGCCTTCAAGGCAATATTGTCAGATTTTTTAGATTTTACTTGAAAGAAATTTTAAAAAATCACAGCTTTAGCTTTTATATAAAAACAGCTACTTAAAGGGAAATCCCACCAGTATTTCAGCATCTGCATCATGAAATGTTTAGGATGTAAACAAAGTGACTTTGAATCAGAGTGGGTTTGGTGTGAAATTTTCAGAATCAAAGCTGTTCACAGTGGTGGTGAATGGAACCAGATGTCTGGTTCCTCTGAAAGCTTCTCACAGAAAGTTCTTAAATGAAATGGTTATAAGGACAATATGTCTGATATCTGACACATTGAGTTTGGAGAAGCGTTTGGCCTAAAACTAAACCCATTCACTATCATCAACATTTCATAGAAACGCTCTGAAGACATGTGGAGCTTCACTGGGGGTGGAGAGGAAATAAAATCATTATATTTGTGTTGTAGCACCGTTCACCACCATAGTAAAGAAATGCTGGTTTCTCTGCAGCTATTTCACATCAGAACTCTGTGAATGACTTTGTTTACATCTCGAACAATGCATAATGCTGAGAAAAATCTGTGAAATGAAATGAATACAGTAATGAATGATTTTGTTGCACTCAAGCTGAGCCAAGTAGTTTCCTTGCTCCTAGTTGGTATCAGTTTAAGGCTTGTAGCCAACCATGTGTGGTTCATATCCTGTCATCACATTTTCATTAATAATGTTAATGGTCCCATGCTTCCTGAGTGCTGGAACTCTGATAAAAGAATGTTTTACCACCATAATTACATAAAAGATTTCAACCCAATTTTCTCCCCAGTAGTCTTGACCAATTTCACCTGCTAGCTAGGACTCCCCCAATTACATAATGCCACCAAGCTGAAATGGTGAGGGCTAGGGATGGGTGATACTTCACTTTTTTCTATTCAGTCTGATAAAGTTTTACAATACTTATCTCTCTGTGCACATAGTTCAATTTTTTTGTGATTTTCACAGTTCAGTTGTACATGATTGGTTAGAGCACGTGGTAGGCTAGCAGTTCTCATTTCTCGATAAGGGTGGGGGGTGTTGTTGCCCTACGTCCACTTCCTGTACCAGCGTTTTCAAAATAAAAGCCCTCTGCATAGTTGTGTAATTGCAGTCTCACTTAGTATAAAAAAAATCCTGATGGAAGTATTGATATTGAAGTATCTCCCATCCCTAGTGAGAGTAGGAACAAGTTTCCTCAGAGACACGTCAAGACTTAGGCTCAAATTGCTACTACTATATGAGCCAAATCGTGACTGCTTAGAGAAAACATACTCTTTCGTTTTTTATCTGCATTTAAAACTGTCCAAACAATCTAAACACTAAGCACTCAGACACATGAGGTAAATGTATCGATCCCATCACAACTACGCGTCAAATATCGATAGACAATTCATCACCCGGCACTATTCCAGATTAGAGAAAGGGAACCCATAGCACAACCCCCCATATCTCACACTTTATCACTGGCTGAGAGACTCATTTTGGTCATGTGGTGATCTCCCTTTTACTAGTCAGTTTCGATTGGGTCCTTCACTGGTGAAGGCTGTGGCATGGAAAAACTCGGATGTAGCACATTACAAATGCACTTTTAATAGCCTGTGTGTTGACACAAATGCCCACACTCCACACCAGAGACATTCCCCACTGATTACACACTTCCATCCAAATCACTTTTTTTACCCTATTTTTCACTGAGCTGATGGGGTTGAAGAAGGCATGGCTAAAAATTGATGCAGGAGGTTCGGCACACTGTGAGTTTGACACACACACACACACACACATACTTGTCCATCACTCAGCACCTCCCCCCAACTCCTCTCCATCTGAAGACCCAGCTGCTTTACACTGATTGCAGCCCCCACTCACATCGACCCCCAACCTTCTGCTTTTTGTTGGGGTTTTTTTTCAGATCGCTCCTAATTCAGACGTTTCAGTTCCTTAAGAATATGGATTTATATTGAAAATATTAAGGCAAGTTTTCCTATCTTGTACTTGGCTGTATTATTATATTTTTAAAAATATAATACCATAGTGATGTAGCATTGACCTACTATGATAAACCATATTACAATGTTACAGTAGTATTACAACATTGTACTATTCTAATATTGCACAGGTTATTAACATCACTTTTCCACTGCAGCATGCCCCCTTAGTCATACTGAGTGGGGCAACATCCCACAACATAGCTCCTTTTAGTAGGGGGACTATCTGCTTATAGTAAAGGCAGTTGGGCTCTACAGTGATCCTTACAACTTACCAAAGAACCAACTACCTTTAATCTAAGGAGATAATTGTTTGTTTTTCTTCTGGTTCCACAGTTTCTGCTACTAAAAGCAGCCTTATTGTGGGATGTTTTGCCACTGAATTTAAATGAAGGGGCATGTTCCGGTGTGAAAGTGGCATCAGTGCACACCTTTAAAGTTAAGGTATCATCACTCTCCAACCTTTTTTATTTAATACCGTTTTTACGCTGCTTGTAAATGAAAAACGGACAAACGGAAATTTGAATCTTCTAGTAAGTTGCCATTTCCCACATATGAGGTTTAATGATTGATGTGTTAATATTAATATTTAGAATATATTAAGAGGCATAGCAGCATTGGGTGGAGAAGACACGTTCACTTCCAAATGAGCTTAGGCATTCTCCGAGATATGCTTCTGCTTTAATCACAAGACAGAGTAAAGCCCAGGCTTCTCTTAGCAGCTGGCTGACTCTCCAGGAGAGGAGAGGAGGTTAATGACTCCTTTAAAGCTGCCATAAAGAGATTGGTTGGCCAGAAATCAAAATTTTCCAATTTTCCCCTTTACTTCATAAGCCAAGAAATGTTTTATTGCTTTTTTATTTTTGCACCAGAGCTGCGAGGCTAATGTAGCCTAAGGTAGTTGTACTGTTATCTAAAAAAAACAATGGACTTTTCACAGCGAAAATGATAATGAAGCTAGAGATGTATTCACGGAATCGACCAGAGGTCACGACCTCAGGAATTTCCTTTGGGAATGCTCTTTAGATCCTGTCCTACAGACATGCTTAACTCGCAGACTGTGGTTGAATTCCGCTTTTCCACAAAGGGTAAAGACAGAAAGTCGTGATCAAGATCAACTTGCACCTTAAAAAGCCTGAAATGCAAAAAAGAAAAAGCTCAAATATTCAATTTTTGTCCCTGTTTCCTGCAGTAAACATCAGCAGGTTAAATGTAGGGATACAGATGGAGTTTGCTTCAGTGAAACTGCTAAAGTGCTTTATTTGCATTTATCGCACGTCCTGTCACAATCATACTGAATGACCAAAAATATATAGCCTATTTGCTGATTTGCACTAAAATGCACCTTTAAAAGATGTACTGTACGTATAAAGAATGTATAAAAGAGTTTGCAATTCCGTCTAGATATTTTCCTCTTTTTTTAAGGTTTTGCCTCATTCCTCCATTGTTTCTTGATGCATCATGAAAAGAATATTTATTTATTTATATATTTTCATGTTTTTGACGATGGGCTGGTTGGGGAGAGTTCTACATGGTCATTATTCTGTTCAGTTCTGTCCATTTTTTTTCAGTTGTATTCATATACCTTGAGTTGATTTGACCTTGATCGTATTTTATAGTTAACTAGAGCCTTAAACGCATCTCAGCACATTTGTGTTTTCTATAGCAATACAGTTCATTTTCAACATTTAGAAGTTGCAAGGTTGATGTTGACATCCTGTGATTTTTTATTTTTTTTTCCAACAGTGGAATTGTTATACTTTTAATCTGAATTTCTCAAAATTTCTCCATAATTTAGTGGTTGAGATGAAAAGATCCAGAGTGGGTTTGGTGTGAAATGGTTCAGACTGGGATTTCTTCAGAGCAGTGGTGAATGGAACCAGACACAACGTCTCCAACACAATTATAGCCATTTTATTGACTCTCCACCCCACAGAAGCTTCACGTGTCTGAGTGTTTCTGTGGAATTTTGATGTTGATAATATAGTGAATCCGCACTAAATCACTATGGGGACTATTTTGGGACTCACAACGGCCTGCATGTATCCCTGCACCATGAATGGGTTTAGTTTTAGGCCCAAAAGCTTCTTCAAACTCTGGTTAAAAAAGTCTCGGTCATCAGGCAGCATAATCCATTACATGGTTTCAATTCCATTTCAACTTCTGTGAGGAAGCTTTTAGGGGAACCAGACGTCTGGTTCCATTCATCACCACTGTGGGGAAGCTTTTAGGGGAACCAGACGTCTGGTTCCATTCACCACCACTGTGAACAGTGTCCTTTTTATATGGCCATTTATCATTCAGGCAACAGTGTAAACCACCTTTTCATTACCACAGCATCTGTACTAAGAAGTAAAAGCCATTTGATTTCAATTTGCAGTGTAACTCCTGCAGACAGCAGAGGTGTGTTTGCTGCTGCATTAGGTGTTTCTGTTCCGACTTTAAACTGCTATGCAAATGTTGGTCCACATATCAGAAAGGTCCCTGTAGGAAAATTACTGCATTCACAGAGACCCCTAATGGTGAAGAATGGGAAAATGAATGTATTTTTAATCTTTGCAATTATTTTTTTATTAATGCAGTCGCTGATTAAAAGCTTAAATTCTTACAAATTAAACCCGAGTTTGTTTTCTCATTTCTGTTTAAATCTGTGGTACCGAGTGAAAGGAGAAAGTTCACCGTGAGAAACTTTACCATATTTTGTTTAAATGACCATCTAATAAGAAATGGCTCATCGTTTATCAGCCTAGATCTCTTGAGGTGGGAGACGGACTTCCTTTCCAGTTTCCATAAGAACGAGGTCTTGTGCCATCTTGAGGATTTCAGAAGCAATGCCAACAATAGACGTATCAAAATAAAAGTCCATATAATCGCCACTGTATCAATATTACCATGACAAAATACTGAAATACTGTAATACTAATTTTTTTTCCCATCTCTACTGTTTAGACATTTACATTTTTATAACATCACTAGAATGGTGGACTCAAAACAATGCTTTTTCGGCTTAGTTTGCATCTATTGACTTGGAAGAAACTCTTGAAACTCTGTACGTTAAGCCCCTTATTGAAAATAAATAAACTAAAAAAAATATATATATTTTTTTTTTTCTTTTTTTTTTTTTTCTTTATTGAATTATATGACATGTTTATATTGTGTAAGTCCACCACTAATCTCTCTTTTACTCTGAAACCACTTTTTTTCCCCTAATAAAAGGTCAAACAGGCTACTGGTATACATAGTGTTTCTCTTTTCTTTTCTTTTTTTAAACATTTCCCACTGTGAACCCATAAGTGGCATATATATATATATATATATATATATAAAAAATCACTGCCAGTCTGTCTTCATAATTCTGTTCGCAAAGAGTTTAATGCTATATTTTATACATTGTTTTTTTTAATGCAACCAAAATAAATTGTTAAAAAAAATTACAAATAAACCAAAAGAAAAAAAAATTACAATACTACACACACACACACACACTCAGCAATTTATATGCCCCAAGCATTCACATTACCACTTAGAACTCACGTTTCTGATAAATATATAATCTATATATTTATATAGTCATGACTTCTGTACAGAGCAATCAGGCTACAAATCGTCTCTTTTTTGTTGTTTTTTTTCGCTTTTTTATTCGTTTACCAATACAGGCCACTGTGGAAATGTTTACATCGTACAGTCAAGTCTTGTGAGTAGCCGTTTAAGGCTTAAAGCAACATGTTACATGCTTTGGCTGTTGTCTCTCTTTAATATGATTTGACGCTGAATATTATACATGTACACGAGAGAAAAACAACTCAACAACAAAAACAGAACAGGTCAGAGCTTCGTGTGCTTCGTGTCTGAACGCTTTTTCCAGACATAGCTTCACATTTGTTTTCCAGTCGCAACACCTGGAGGTCCAACGGCCAGTGGGGAGGTCAAAGATGGCGTCACTCAGACAGGTTAGTGTTTCCTTGCTCAGGCTAAATCTGAGGAACTGCATCAGGAACACGAACTCCAGTCATCCAAGTTCAAAAGGGTCAGAAGTCTAACTTGGTTTATTTTCTGCTTGAATAGGAAACTTTAGGGCCTCACGATACACAACATCGGCCTCTGCAACATGGATATTGCTGCAATATGCGAATGAGCTAAATTCCTCAAACCAATTGTGATCTAAACGGAGCGCTGCAGCCAATCAGACGAGCTTCTGTGGGTGTTTTAGTTAGTCAAGGTAAATGAATGTACATTATTTTTGGCCAGGGGATGAATTTCACCAAGCAGGATTTCCCAGATAACTTGGGCCCCATGGTTGGATTGCCCAATAGAAATGGCCCTTAAGTTTGGGCTTAAATTATCTGGATAAACTGAAAAATCTGGCTTCATGACCTTCCCCGGGTCATTATTGCCCCTCCAGTGTGATTAAATCTGCAGATCACAACATGTAGCAACATAATCTCCACTAACACTTCTATTCTGTCCTGATTAGTAAAAGATGTGGGTAAATCCATGTTTTTTTACTATGACATTTCTCAATAAGAGGCTATAAGCTGCAGCAGTTATGCACACACCACTTCTGCTCAGGCAGCAGAATCACACAGGCCACTCATCTGCAGTTAAAGGTACTTAGTAGAAATAAAAGATTTGTGACAGCACTAAAATGCGTAGCGCTCACTCAGGAAATCTTACAGTGCAACAATGCAAAATACGCCCACTTCAGCTAGAACCATGATCCGTATCGGGATCACAGCACAGGATGATGCCTCAGCACGGTGACTTGAGCCTCATCTTGACGTGCAAATTGGTTAAAAAAAAAAAAAAAACGGCACATCGAATTCCTTGATATTCTGCTTTAGTGCAGTTCAGCGAATGTCGCCATCGAAAAATGATCAAATCCCAATGGCAGAAAATCTTAAAGGTGGGTGGAGGTGCAGTGGAGACTTAAGCTCTGATGGAAATGACGGATGGGTGGAGAGGCAATATAAGGGGCTTGGTAAAGAAAAAAAATAATGATTAATTATTAATTTTCACATTGATTTTACTTTCTTCCTCACCATGAAGTGGCACAGAAACGCTACAGCATGGACCTTGAAGGTCGTGTATTTCTGGGATCGGCATCACACCCATATGAGGAGCTCAATTCTCAGTTTTACCCATCCTACCTAATTGTTTAGATTAAGATCCCACACGGTTTTCTTTACCTGGGAAAATGCTTTAATAAGCTTGCGAATCAGATAAATAAAAGTCCCAGGGTTACATTTTTAGAAAATAAATCATAATTAAGTTGCAATACTGGTAAGATATTTCCCCCGAAATCATTCAACACTACACATACAGTATCCCAAGTCTAGCGGGTTTTTTCTCGTGAAAAGGCAACGTATGTATCCAAAGCGAAGGTTTAGTCATATCTATAAATAGCTTCATATAATCTAAAAATCTGCTGCAGTTTTGCATGTTTCAGCACATTATACTGATACAGCAGCGCCAAGTATCAATATTTATTTATTTTTTTAAATTATATATTTAATAGACTTTTATTTTGGCACTTACATCTACTCTGGCCATGCTTCTGAAGTCCACAAGACGCAAGAGCTCAGTTCTTCTCCTGCACCACAGTGGGAAGTCCGAGTCCCCAAGACGGCTGCAGAGACTCCTATAAGTAACGTGAGGTTGAAAATCACAACAATCGGGGCCCAGATATTCTGAAACGATCGTATCGTCAACTGTTTCAATTCCCACACAATGTTTTTTCCCCTGAGCGTCGCTGGATCATCTGCATTACGGGGCCGTTCGAGAGCTGAAATCTGAGTAATGCTACTCATGCTACAAGCAAGCCAACACGGGACCCTGAACTGACACCACACGAAAGTCAGCCTACTGTTAACCTTCAACACTGACCACACAAACTGGAGGTTTCTGCTGTCAGTCATTTAGGAAGCCCATCTGATAAAGTTCCCCAGTCTATTAAGGGCAGTTCAGGGAGCAACACGTAGTTTACATGTAGCATAATACATATTTCCACTCGTCACAAAATTGAGAATCCAGCAAGATCCATAGGAAAAATATTCATATGGATCAGCTCTGGAACATTTTTGGCCGCTACAGAAGCAATGATCAAAAATGCTGTCAGTTTTTCCCCATTGAGAAAACCGGCTGAGGCCTAGAACTCCTAATATGGGCATGCCGCCACCCAGAATGACTTCAGAGGTCTACTGTGCTTGTTTTGTGCAAAACGAGTCACACTCTACCAGAAAAAACACAGTTCACCTTCAAGCACACAATTTTGCACTTCCCTTATGAACCCTAAAGAAATTCACAGCTGAAACCACAACTACACGCAGTCGAACATGCGAATGTAAACATAATGTAAACACAACATATGCCTGGAACACAAAACAAACCTTATTTGAGCCCAGAACTACGTCACACGTACACTTTCGCATCTCATGATCCGAGATGTTCTGAAAGATGTCAGGGTGTCATCTTATGGTAAAGATCCGGGTTTAGGCAGAAAGGGCTGATCCTAGACCAGTATTTAAATTCATCATTTTATCAGCAGCTTCCTATTCAGGATTAGAGGAGAGGGGGGCGGGGCTGTTAGGGTTCTGCTGCTTCTCTGCACATCACACCCCACTAGTGGTCAGAAGGAGATGTGCACACAGAATCAGCCTCTATAGCGCTACAGAATACTGGTTGCGTCTCAGTAAAAAAAACAACAAAATAAAGTGCAGAATGGAAAAGAAAAGAGCTAAATCAAGAGAACACGATAAACATTCAGGTACTTCACAGTAGTTTTGACAGCATGGGTAAAGGTTCTGAATTGTGCTTCTGAAAATAATGAGGTGTACAGAAGAAGCTGCGTTTCCTTACATGAAGTATGGGGGGGGGGGGGATCAGGAGGAACAAACTACAACAGCCTGTATCATCTGGTGACTAAGTGGGTCAGCAGTGTCATAGAAAAGAGGATATATGAGATAGTAAGTGGTACCAGCCTTATATTACACACAGAGAGAGAGAGAGAGAGAGAGAGAGAGAGAGAGAGAGAGAGAGAGAGAGAGAGAGAGAGAGAGAGAGA
>JBBPDA010000105.1:448515-471728 GCA_037974385.1 Arnoldichthys spilopterus
CGAGTGAGAGAGCGAGAGAGAGCGAGAGAGCGGGAGAGAGAGAGAGAGAGAGAGAGAGAGAGAGAGAGAGAGAGAGAGAGAGAGAGAGAGAGAGAGAGATGTATTACTTACAACAACATTCAAAGATTGAATTACAGAGAGAAAAAGAAACATGGGGGTGGGGGGGTAATGGACAGAGAGAGAGAGAGAGATTTTGCCTACAATAACATTTAGAGAAAGAGAAAAGGATAGAGGGAGAAAAACAGATAGGTGAGAAAGGAATAGAATTAACAGAAAAAAGAAAGGAGTGAGAGAGAGAGCGAAAGATAGCAAGAGAGAGAGAAAGAGAGAGAGCAAGAGAGAGAAAGAGAGAGAGAGAGAGAAAGACCGAGAGAGAGAGAGAGAGAGAGAGAGAAAGAGCAAGAGAGAGAGATTTTGCCTGCAATAACATCTATAAAACCTCTACACCTCGCTGCGGTCAGACAGGTGAATAAAGGCTGAGAGGACATTTTTAATTCAGTAGGTGTTTGACAGTTAGAATGAAACGTCTACAGCAAACAGTTTTACTCTGTTTATCCTGCTTTCCGGTGGAAAAGCTCTCGGAGTGTAAAGTTCGCGGAGAAGACAGCGAGGTCAGACAGTGCGTTGTGAGAGAAGGACTTAAAGAGGGCTAGAAACTCTGAGAGAAGGACTAAGTGAAGCTCTAAGAGATTCCGACAGGAGCCCTAAAGAGGCCTCTGGGTGTCGCGTCTGGCCAAGCTCCCAAGAGCAGATTCCTCTACCAGTGGGCCCATTAAGACAAGTCATGCAGGGCAACAAAGAATGTAATTAGCCTAAAGGTAAAGAAAAATTAACTGCACCACATCAACTACATTTAGATTTCTTGTTACGACTCGTTAGTCTCCATTACAATCTGAGAAGCAACAAAGCAATAAGGCCCTTCTCACATCAGACACTGACAAGCGTCTTGGGTGATCCCACCACGACTGACTAGCACTAATGCAGCCTTAGCATGATATCGCAATTACAGCAAATGCCAACGTGGAAGCCTCATGGGAACGTCACCTCAATTTCAAGTGGGACACACCCCCTCAAGGTCAAGCTGAGGTGACCACGAACCTTCCATTTGTCATCTAAATAGGACAGTCGACATTTTTTTAATGTTGCTTTGGACTGGTTCCGTCAGGATTTTGATTTTGTGTAACTGGACTAAAGCTGTGTAAGCTAGAAATTACAGAGTGGCTCAGCTTGATGATGGAAAAAGCTTCAAAGGGAATTATGACAAAATGAATAACTCTTAAAGGAAATTTGTGTCAGGTGTAGAGTAGCTTTCTTGGGTATGTTACAGTAGGCCTTAAGGATAACGGGTACTTGACAGTGTACGAAGCACAGTAAAGGTTTTATCCTGAAATGGTCCTGTTACATTCTGAGATGCCCTCATATTAAAATATCCAGTTAGAATAATATTCCATCCAGGTTTTTTTTGGTGTCCTGGAGAAACTGTCGCATACTGCATACTACTTTTGGGCACAAGAAGTACGCAAGAAATGTGTAACAGGCCATTTCAAACATAGCTCTGGTTTGTGCAGTTGTGAGTGAATGGCTAGCTTTCTTCTCACATCTTCTCTTGGAAGTAAAAGGTGTGTACCGCCACCTATTGTGCCGAAGTTCAAACATTCAAAGGTTCTGCCACTAGACTGAGGAACAGAACGGCATAATCCTTTCACTGAAAACATCTCAAGTCCACAGTGTCAATTTCAAAGATTTCGTGCTAATGTTGTACCACTCAGGCCTACGAGTAAACATGTTAGAATGGGTGTAAAGGCAAGTTGCATGGTATGCCAGGTTGTTTACCGTGACCCATCTCCGTCTGAGCATAAGTGCCAATAATCTCCAGGTTCCAGGCGGGCGTGAAGAAGGTGTCGAGCTGCGTTGGAGATGCTTGGTTCAGCAAAGTCGGCAGAAACATCCCCAAGTGAAGGTCCAGAGGCTCAGGGAAACCACGGTGAACAAATCTGGGGTTGGAGGGCAATTTTTAGGGCAAGAAGAAAGAAACAGGATGGAAGTTGTGGTCACAGAATGGATGGAAGAAGATGGAGAAAGGAAGTAAGTGTGTGTACACAAAAAGGGAGAGGGAAGCAAACATGAACAGAGGGGGACACAGGGTGGATTAAAGGTTGAATGATTAGCAGGATAGACAGACATGGACAGATCCCAGATGAATCCCAGACAAAAAAAAGAGAAAAGGCTGCTTGGTGCTGATTAAACTTCCTTAGTCAGTTTATATATCAGTGGTTTAATTAACAAGGCATAGTTATTGTGCAGCACTCTGCTGTTATCAGGGCAATTAAGTGAATTTTATGGTGGAAATGTTGATTTGAAAATGCAGTGACCCTTTTATAAGCATTAGTGAAGATGTCAATCCTCAAGCAGAAGTGCAAAACGTGATATTTCTGGCATAAAAGCTCATTACATATCCACAAAATGTAGGCCTGGAATCAGGAAACACCACAGAACCAGTCCCAACCTATTTTTTAGACATTTTCTTCTGTATCCTGGAAACTCTGGCTGTGTGTTACTCCCATTTTACATTGAGAACATGTATAAAACCGCCAGTTACACACACACTTTGGCTTTGTTCGGCCACACTCTGAACGTAAACCTATAAAATATATTTTCTTGGGTTACATTTTCTCAGTGTTTCTCCTTTATTGGTGGCGTTTTGCCACAACACACCTTAGCAATGAAAGTCACTGACCGTAACTAATGCCATTTTCATAACCTGAGACTGTTTTTCATCTCTTTGTTTTACTGTTATCCAGTGTCGACCAGAGGCAGATGGGTTCCTCCGCCCAAGGTGTTCTCCAAGGTGTTCTATCGTTTCTCTGACCCTGAGTTTGTGAAGACACTAACTGACCACATTGGTTGTTGGCTGTGAATGTGGTTCCAAGTCGCAGCACACAGACAACAATCACATGTAATATGTAATGACTTTTAAAAAAACATTAAAAAAAAACAAACAGAGCAGATGCCTTCTGTTCCGCCACGTTTCTCCCCATCCAATTTTGCCAAACTTCCACTATGTAACATTCTCAGACCTGCTGAAAAGTTATCAACAGGCCCCAAGGCAAAGCTGGCTCTTTAACAGCACCAGCACCAGCACCAGCACCAGCACCAGCACCAGTACCAGGACAAGTACCAAGACCAACACCAGGACCAACACCAGGACCAGCACCAGGAAGAGCACTGCCCCAGTGAAAAATTAAAAGTTCTCAAGACCGAGCTTGCTCTGCACCAGAACCGGGACCAGCACTGAGTGTCCTGGAATTTAACAAAACTGAGGTGGCAAAACTAATCACAAACCAAGAACATGGCTTAAAACTGCAGTTAGATTGCCATTAGGTACCCCTGACTAACTTTCTAATGCTAGTTCAGTGCCAATGATAGTTAGCTTATAATCTCTCAGCTACAGCCACTGTGGTCCATGACTGCATTAATGCTAGCCTAGCTAATGCTACAAGTTTTGTGACAGTGCCTTTCCACGATTGACCAACCCATGATATGCCAAGACAAACAGATGCCACTAAACCTGGAGAGAGGGCAACGTTAGAGTGGTGAAATATTGTTGACCTTGTTCATTAAAAGTCTCCAGCTCCAGGACAAGCACTCCTTTGACAGCTATGCAGTGTTGTACTACTCAAGTACAGTCTCAAACCTGAAACCAGACTTTTTCTACACTGACTAGTCTCAGTCTCTGCCATTGGTCTCGCCATATACTATAGTTCAGAGTATCCAAATCCATTCCGGAAGGGCCGCTGTCCAACACAGTTTGACAGTTCCCCTCCTTAAACACACCCACTACATCTGACAATTAAACTGTTTTGGACACCAGCCCTCCAGGACCACAGCTAGACCCCCCTGCTCTAGTTGGCCTTGACCAAGCAGAGTTGCTTTTAACACTGTTTCCACTGGTAGCATTCCTCTACCATGATAAAACAGTGCACAATGATCATCTAACAACAGAAGATACACTGTCTCTCAGCATCACACACAGCTCTAACCATCTCCAAGAGGATACACTTTCTCGCTCTAAATTTTCTCTCTCATTTGGACTCGACAAATGTATCACAGACTACAGCTCGTCCACTAGACAGGTACTGCGGGTCCACAACACACTCTGCTGATGATTAAAGGGCAAGGAGCAGGTTAAATCAACTGTTAACATGCACACTAGCTCTTCAGACAGCTGACCCATGCACGCATGCAGATCGGGTTAGCGGGAAAGCAAGGTTAGAAGAGAAATGAACCAAAAGGGAGAGAAAGGAGAGAGACACTGAAATTGTGAAAGATTCTACAGGGGGTGTTTTAATCCCGTGACCGTAACCTCCTCTCAGAGTTTCGGCTAAGATGCGACTTGTTCAAACAGGTGCCAAAGAAATGCACAGATGATTTGCAAACAACTGTCAAACACCTACACCGGTTGCGAAAGAGCCAAACAAAAACAAAAACCCGAACTCTTCACTGTTGACCGCAGTAACCCATAGAACTACACATCCCATGGTTCCCTACATCAGAGGGACTGACCGTGCCCCAGCTCGGTCTGGGCGTAGGTGCCGAGTGCCTTCAAGTTCTCAGCCAGAGGTAGCCACTTCTTGCCCTGCTCGGGAGTGCACTGGCTGTACAGCGTGGGGAGGAACATGGTGTAGTGGAGACCAAAAGCCTCTTGGAAGTTGCCTCGTGCAATTCTGCAGGGACGGACACACGCCTTAGCTATGGCTCACACAGCACTTCACTTACTGTATGTTGTGTTCTGAGGGTGGACTCACACAAGGCGAGCCGTGCAGTGCTGGAGCATGTTTGACCCCCAAGCTGCGAGCCGCTGTTTAAGCATTTACGTTTCACACAGATCTTTTAAAAAATGGTAGATGCAATTATGGTACACTTTCATCTGGACCAATCACAGAACACTTTCATCTGGACCAATCACAGTACATTTGGCTCACTGTCCAGAATTACGCCCTACAAGTCACCATAACATCGTAGCATGTCTCTGACGTACCATACCTGCTTACTTCATCTGAATGGGAAACCCCCCTTTATAGCGCCACCTTGTGGACAGTGAAAGACTGTAATCTATCCACTGAGGCACAATTATGAAAGTGACATTTCTGCAGGTGCAGCAGTTGGTCACACATGGACCCTTGGGCAGCTATCAACAGCACCAGGGGAGCAGTGTAGCGGGACAGTACCTTGCTCGAGGGTACCTCAGCATTATCTGGGCCGGGACTTGAGCTTGCAACCTTCTGTTTACCAGGGCAATGTATTAGTACTTCCATAGGCCACCATTAGTGGTCAGTTTCTGACCATAGAGCCACTGTTGGGTGGATATTTTTGGGAGGAGGATTATTTTCAGCCTAGCACTGCTGTGCTGAAAATGGTTCACCACCCAAATAACATCAACTGCAATTCTGTGGTCAGAAACTGACCAATTATGTAGGGTGTTGAGGGGGGCTAATCAAATGTCCAGTTTTGATGCAACTATACACCTGTGTGATGGAGCTACAAGCTAGGTGATTCCAGTAAAGTGGCCAGTTAGTGGAAATAAAGTGTAGGTGTTTCTAATAAAGTGGCCAGTTAGTGAAAATAAAGTATAGGTGTTTCTAATGAAGTGACCAGTGAGTGGATGTTTAAGAGCCTTTAATATTTTATCTAAAGGAAGATTTTAAATCACGCATTCATTCTGAAGTACTGAAAAATGCACTGAATAGAGACACCACTGCATCATATACAAACAACCATCCATCCGTTTTCTAAACCGCCTCTTCTGTTCCCGGGTAACGGGAAAGCTGGAGCCAATCCCAGCTGAGTATGGGCCTAAGGCAGGGTTCACCCAGGACCGGAGTCTCAACCCATCGCAGGGAAACACAGAGACAGACAGACAACCATTCATACACACACTCACATCTATGGGCAGTTTAGAGCATCCAATCAACCTACTGCAGCCTTTGGACAGTGGGAGGAAACCGGAGCAGAAAGAGGAAACACGCACGAACACGGTGAGAGCCTACAATCTCCGCACAGAAAGGCACCCATTGCAGAGCCAGGGATTGAACCCAGGACCTTCTCGCTGTGAGTGCTGTGCGGTCACCATGCCGCCCATATTAACACACCAGAATGAAACATGAGAAACAATGAGAGGTTTTACTCAGTCTATCAGACTGAAATACCACTGACTGCATACAACACTCTTATAAAAACATTGTCATTGTCTGGGCATCACCTACTTGTATCTGATGCACTCTGGGTAAAAGGTGTACTCTCCGTACCCTTTATTACCCTTGCCCTATCACTTTTCATCCAATCAGATCAAATCGTTAACTTGTGGCAATACAGCTGGACTGAGTGGTTGCACTTTATCCTTTATACATGTCTGCATATCACTGCTGTCAGAATAAACCCTCGTATCTCCAAAATGGTACACTGGAAGAAGAAGGAAAAAACATTCCTAACTTACAACGAAATGAACATAAAAATTATTTTGGAGCATTTCTAGCGGAAAATTTCACATAATATGCAAATATGAGATTTAGTTCTGACAGCCACTGTTTATTTTCTATTTTCATCAGCAATTTCCTCATCAGTTTTTACCTTCATATAAATTTAAACTCACACTTAACAGGACTTTATCTGAAAAAAACTAAAGCAATGCCACAGTAATGAAATAACTAGGTCTTTATTCACTTCGCCAGTCAGTGGTGTTAATGTTTTGGCTGATCGGTGTATATCACGCATTTAACCCCATAATGAGTTATTTAATCATGTTTCCTTTCACTCAGCACAAGCTTTTCATGGCCTTTTCAAGTTCCTCCACCAAAAACCATCCTGTATAAGCAACATTGTAAGTGGAACATTTCAGCACCAAACACTCAACAAATAAAAAGGCCAACAGCTTTTAAACACTGCCATAAAGTCCTAAACATGTAGGATGACAAAGTATACTGTGAGTAAAGGCGAGGACCTTTGACACACATTTTATGTAACTGTAACCTTTAATCACACTATAGAGACGTGCGCTGTAATGTGTACGCACACAGCTGTCAAGGACTGGAAGCCTTGGGCCAGAAAACAGGCTGAAATTCTGATCTGTTCACTGGCACCTTTCAATAAGGTGACTGACCAGGATTCCACCAGAAAATTCACTTCTTATACACAGCATGCAAATGTTTAAAACCCTCCAGTCAAATTACTTGTTTTGTTCATTTTGTAAGACATTAATGCCACTTTACTGCACATTTTAGATAGTCCTCTTATGAGAAAACCTACCTCCAGCAGTGACTGCGGAGGTGGAGAATAAAACCTTTGCTTGTATTTGGGGGGGGGTGTATTGACCGGGGGTTTTGTTAATACTGTTTGTTGAGGGGGTTGAGGGGCGGGGACTAAAGATTTTCCACATTGATGTGTGGTTGCCAGCTGTAGCATAGGATACCTGGGGGGGGGGGGGTTTGGCACATTAGAATGCTGATGTGAATACTGGGTGAGGCGTCCCCCTCCGTTCTTGCAGAACTAACTTGTGGCCGCCTACTTGGTCGACGTTAGAGACCATCCACAATATTCGACAGCTGTTGTTGGCAGGGCGGCCAGGCCGAATGCCTGTGCTCTCGCCGCTCGGACTGTGGATGTAGGGTAAAGGAAAGAGAGCGGTCCAAAAACCTGTCATGCACAAATGAATCATGACTGCTTTTATAGGGCGTAAAACCTCCAAAATGTTAAAAAAATGTGGGCCCCAGGGAAAAAAAAAAAACAAAAAGTGGGTCAAGAGAGGGAGGAGGAAACAGACGCAATGAACCTGCAGACGAGTGTGTTCAGACAGGGTCCTGCTCTTGGGGGCAGTGATTAGTTATTAGTACCTTTTATAGAAGTAGATCTCCTCTGGATCGGAGATGCCGTAGTCTCGGAGCTTCAGGATCATCTGAGCGCTCTTCTTTACGGCCGCATCGTATCGCTCGCTCCGGGACATGAAGTTCAGGTCATCGTGCTGGAACTCGGGGTCATTGATCACCAGGGACTCTGGTGGAACACAGACAGTACAGGTGCAGCAGTTGGTCAGAGGGGGTCACTGGCACCAGAGTGTCAAAGTGTCTTATGTAATGTGCTCCAGATGTGCTCCCCTGGGTATATGACATTGGAAAATCCAAACATGAAGCATGACATACATGACAGACTATTCTGATTAAGCTGTTGACACTTTAATGCATGGAACAGATTTCACTGCAGATTCATCATTTCTCCCAAATCTACAGGAACATTTGCATAGTTGCAGAATAGTAAGTGTAAGAAAATGCCTTGAGCTAATTACTCTTAACTAAATACACATCAGTCAATCCTAAAGAGCAGCTTTAGATGGAAAAGCTCATTTACACTCCGTTATTACAGATGCGGCTGTGTTTCACCTATTTCCCTCCTCCGCCTGGTCTTCTCCGCGTTGCCGTCCAGCAAGTTGGTGAGAATCTCCGTTTTAAACGTGACATTTTCCCGTTCTCTGCGAATATCTGGATTCATGGCTGAACGTCAGGGTGAAGCACCACGTTATGATGCGTTTGTTTGTGGATGAACCTGTTGTGTAACTCTTGCACTTTGGCCTAGCCGCAAGCCTGTCCTCCACTTCCGCAACAGAAAGACGCCGAGGGCCTGTTCCACTCTGTGCATGAAAGCACCCTACACCCTACACTCTAGGTCCAGCGTCTACGACTCTATCGGGGATTAACTTTTGCCTAGTCTGAGCTTCAGTTAATTACCGCTGTTTACGAAGCTAGTTGTGGAAAAAGGCTACAATTATAATCTAGTTATCAAATTAATAATATAAGAAATATGATACGTGTGAGTTTGTCAAACCTGGGACATTTATGCTCTAAGCTAGTATAAGGGTTTCTCAGTGTTTACGTTGCTGGTTGTGGTTTTACTGTCTAGCCTGTTACCCAACTGTACACTTAATACTAAATCTAAATAGTGTTTAAGTATTTAGTATGAACTGCGGTTAGGGTCAAAGATGAGTATACTTGAGTGCCCACCATGCACACTTAACACTGCTGGGTTTGTCCGAGTGGCGCTCATGGGCACTATTGTACCATAATACTGTGGAAAACGAAAGCGGAGAAATATCTTTAGGATCTCGCACATGCTCATTTGGACAACGCAATACTTCATGATAATAAGTACATGCATTTTTTTTATATCAATTTCCAAATAAATAATTGGGTTTCCGGTTCAGTAATTGCACTAAAAATGCCGTGTCCCATTTGAAGTGCCCTACGTAGGTTCCTGAATGCTAAATAGGACGAACAGTTGGATCACGTGTCCGGAAAATGCCATCTCAGCCAGTTAAAATCAGGGGAAGTATAAGTCAAGGATTGGCTGCAACGTTGCAGATGTGTTGGAGTTGCAGTTTGTTTGTGTGCAGGAGAGTTTGGACCTGTCGTGTTACTTTAGTTTGTTTATTAGTGTGCTAAGATTTATTTAAATTATATTGTGGTCGCGTTGCGATGATGTTTTCCCCAAATGATAGAAAGATGTAGTGGCCGTTTAAAGCACTGGGCAGTTCTCTCGGCCACTGAACCCGCTACTTTGTAGGGGATGCTTCCCTCACCTGCAGCCTTTCACTTCCCCTGGGAAATTAACACTGAGCTGGTCAAAGACGGAGCAGCAGTGCGAACGTTTGGCAGGTAATCTAGGAACTATGTTTAATCCCTGTTTGATCACTTGTAAGATGAAAGTGGCATCCGTCACCAAGACTACAGTACTACTGTAATAAACTATAGATAGATGGACAGACAGATGGATGGATGGATGGATGGATGGATGGATGGATGGATGGATGGATAGATAGATGGACGGGCAGACGGATGGACAAATGGACTTCACTTTTACTACAGTATAATATTGCACTGTTTACTGTATAAGCACATGCATAAAAGACTACAAGCTACATACAACTGCACCCACATGCCACATCGTACCAGATGTACTGGACCACACAATAATAATGTGTCTTGTGTACAATAGAGTATACCATACATTGTGTCAAGTGTACCTGAAGCTTGTATAGTGTCTACTATGTTTCGTATTGTACAGTTAGTGTTCATATACTAGAAAACATTTTAAACTTTTTGCTTCTTGGATTCAAAAGAAAAATGACCTTTTATTAAAATCTGCTAAGGAAAGTGCCAGTAAAGTGAAAATTAAATAGCATTTCTTCTTCTTCTTCTTCTTCTTCTTCTTAATAATAATAATAATATTATGATTATTATTATTATTATTATTATTATCATTATCATTGCATAGAAAAGATTGCATACATTAGATTTTGACACATTGATCTTTATTCTGCAGTTTTCTTATTTAAAGCTTTTGGCACAAAATAAATTCCATGTTTTGTCCCTAGGCTTACATGTTACCTGCCTGAGGAATCCAGAGCTATTCTGACAGCCCATCAAGCCTCTGTGCAGCACCAGGTGTCCGTGCAGACGACATTTGTGGAGCCATTTAATCCAATAATCGGGGCGCAGTACATGGCACTCGGAGAGGTAGACAAGTCAGAGGGTGAGTCTTCTGTAGATTTCCTCAGTGCCATGTCCCACTAATGTCATACGCTTTATGTCTAGATGTGCATAGACATCTGCTAAACCAGCATTTCTTCTGAAAATAAGGCCATTAATAGGGAGGCTTTGGGTGTGCATGCTATGGGGAGGTGATTGTATTTAGCCACAGGAATATGGCAATGGCAGGTACTGGTGCTGGATGAGTAGATTACAGTCGCCACTCAATCTAATCCCATTCAACACTCAAGACTTCCACTGCTTCACAGCCCAGTACAGGGAGACCATAGACCCCTTTTGGCTGACCCTTGGCATTAAGGATAGAGACCTTAGGCGTATGTGTGGCTGCTCCAGAGCTTCACATTTTATTGCTCAATGCTTTTAAAGATTCCAGATTCTTGTCATATGTACTGTTCTGACCCCTTTCTATCAGAGTCAGCGTTCACCTTTTAAACCACAGTAGCTCTTCTGTGGAATTGGACCAGACAGGTGAGCCTTTACTCCCCACTTGCATTAAGGAGTCTTGAGTGCCCATGACCCATTCACCAGTTGTCCTTCCTTTGATCACTTTTGGTTGGTGGACTAGCCCTGGACTAGGTTTAAATGTGGAAATCTCTGGCCTGAGTTGGATTTTGTATTCTTTACACATGTAGTATACACAGATTTTTGTAAAGCAGCTTTTTGTCTGGTGTAAAAAACACTGTACAGAAAAATTTGTCTTGATGTGACACTTTGTATTTCTCAGTTCTGCTGTAATATTAATTTTTGTTTCTACTTTTAGGGGGAGGTAACACTACTCTGCAAGCTCGTGTCTTGAACTGTGTGGATGGAATTGATGTTGCACTGCTGCAGAAGGCCATAAATGAACAGAGAAACTTTTTTAAGGAGCGTGATGATGCACTTTAGCATCTAGTAATATTTCTGAATACTTGACAAGTTATTAAATTACAAAAAATCGAATGGTTAATGCAACTACCATCTACAAAATATATATTTTCCTGTATTTTGTTGCCTGCATTTGCACGTAAAAGCTGTTTGCCAACCACCATTAAACAACAAAGGAGATTATATAACCTCAAAAACCTCTCAAAAACATCTCTCTCAATGTAGGTAAAAGTCTCTGTATTTGCGCATAGTGGGAGGGTCCTGGTAGACTCCATGGTGGTAGAAACCATCCAGAACTGGTCCATGATAGAAATAATTGATCAAAAATAATTTGATTAAACATAAGTTATTGGTGTAAACCACCAGACATATTGGTTTGAGGTTAAGGTTTTGACTAAAAGCATTTGATTGTTCATATGATTTTTTTTTTTTTTTTTAACTAATTATGTGACACTGTTTATTGGTTCAACCTCACAATTAACGTGTGCCTCACCAAGGATTGAACTAATTAAGTATGTGCCATATATATTTTTTTTTTGGTCAATGCAACATTATGTTCTGCAAGACGTTTTGTGGTTGTATAAATTTGAATAAATATACATTTTAAATAAACAAATTGTACACATTTGTATATTAAACATTACAAAAATTTTATATTTATATTTTATTTGGTCGCTAAGGTGCATCAAGAAGAAATACATAGTAATTATTTAATGTACACTTTATTATTTAACATTTTAATGAACAATTCCACTTTCATGTAGGACAGATTCCTTAAAAGAAAGACTTAAATAATGAAAGTATTGACATTTGAAGGAAATAAGAAAATGTGCATAAAGCCCATCCCAAATAAAATAAAACTTATGATAACATTTTTATGACTCACTTTGGATGCATATTGTTGTTATAGATGTGTATAGATTTATATATTTTTCTCTTTTCATGTCATACAAATTAAGTAAACAAGTGTCTCTGCAGCTGCAGGTAAAGCTTTTAAATGAATTAAAAAAAAAAAAACTAAAATAAGTAATAAAAGAAAGCCAGTGCATAACAGTAAGCAAAATTTAAATAATGCTAACCGGTCCCAATTAGTTCATTAGTACCAATGTTTTTTTGTGTTCTTACAAACTACTGCATATTAATAAAGTACCGTCACTTGGCAGCATTTTCCTGAGACAAAATAAATCAAGATTCACGATGAACATTAATGGTTTCCACTGAGCTAGTAATTCTGCTCAAGTCTCGGCTGTAACATGTCTAGAAGTTGCTGTAAGATGATCTGTGGCTATAATACGAAGGGATGTAGACAGCATCTCTGGAGGAGGCAGGAAGCATCAGGAACCCTGTTTCTGGATCTGTCTTGCAGAGTGCCATAGCTTGCTTGTAGTTTACCTTCTGCTTTGAAATAGGGTCCGTCAACTCCTTGGCATAGTTAGCCTCTTCCTGGAGCTCTCTCATCATTGTGCTATCGATCATTCTGGCTTTGACTGCGTCTACAATGCCCACACGGCCTGATTGGCTTGGGTCAACCAGTCCCCCGGTCAAGTACTGTGCCTCCATGTAACGCATAGCAGTGTCTTTAGGCATCCACCCCTTTTGGACGGCTTCTCCAATCGTCAGGCGCTGTCTGGTTACTGGATCCTCAACCCCACAGAAGGCCTTCTGAGCATTGAGCATCCGCTGTAGCTGGCTAGATTCAATCAGGCCACGATCTGCTGCCTTATGGACAGAGTACCTTTCCTTATTGTTGACATCCACAATACCACCAGTGGCTGCCTGGGCCTCCAGCAACCTTTGGGCTGTTGTGGGATCAATCATCTTTCGGGCCAGGGCCATTCTCACAGAAATGAGAGTTTTACTGTCATTATCATACACTCCACAAATAGGCAGCTGCGAATCAACATATGTGGTGATAGAATTGCTATAAGACGGTGTCTGCGAAGTCCTCTGGGTGGTAACTGAAGTGATCGAAGATTGTTTGTTTGCATCGCCGGCCACAAGGAGAGCAAACTCTGAGATCGGAATCTTGCCGTCTTTGTATTGTTGCAGTTGATACGGAGCAATTTTACCTTCTTTGAGGGCGTTCTTGATGGAGTACTGTTTGCCGCTCTTCCGATCTTGCAGGACCGACATCTCCCCATCTCGTCCCACTGTAGTGATCTCTTCCCAGTCACACTCCAGCTCCTGCAAATGTGTGTACTGGGTGCGATCAATTAGCCCTTGAATATAAGCATCATATGGGGACATATCTTTACCAGTCTCAGGATCTAGGATGGTGATTCTGGTAGAGACATTTTTCTCCTGTGTGCGAGTTTCTGTAGAAGCCTCCTCTTTCTTTAAGCTGTTCTGGAGCTCAGTGATGGCATTCTCTCGCTTGTAAATCCTGTCCTTCTCATCCAGGATTTCTCTCTCTAGACGCTGAACGTCTGATTCCATCTTGATGCTTTTTTGTCTGCTCATTTGGCTTCTTTCACTCATTAGTCTAGACTGCTGCTGGAAGGAGATGCTGATTTCTTTCTGTTCGCTCTCCATAGTTTTCAGCTTTTGTAGGTAGTCATCTCTTTCTTTTAGAAGGGAATCCCTGTGGAGTATAAGGTTAGTCTCCTCTTGGGACGTGGTCGTTCTTCTGCTTTGCAGTCGCTGCAGCTTTTCAGTATGTCGACGGATTTCATCTTCTAGGTCTAACCTGGAGTTTTTCTGTTGGAGTACCTGATCTCTAAGGTGGGAGCGTTCGGCCTCCACTGTCTGGTCTTTCTCCACCCTGACCACCTCTTTGTACACTGTTCTCTCAAATGATTTCTCTTTTTGCAGGATTTCTATCTGGAGTTTCACATTCCTAATATCCCTCTCCAACCGCATGACATCATTGCTCTCTTTGTCAAAATCTGTCCTGAGACCACTGGTCAATTTCTCCAGTTTTGGGTCCCTCTCTACCTTAAGAACTTCCTCTGTAACAATATACTCTTGAACTGGTGGCGGGGCGTTCTCTAGTTCATTAATGCGAGTTTTGATTTCTGTCAGCTCAGTCTCAACTTGTTTCCTTCTTTGTCTTTCATCGCTTTCCATAATAATTCTTTCCTTATCTTCTATCAGGGCCCGTAGTCGCTGAACCTCCTGGTCTGTTTTTCTGCGAATATTTACCTCTTCATCCAGAGTTCTTCCAAGCCTGTCCAACTCCATTTGCTGCCTTGGGTCTTTTTCCAAACGCACCATCTCCTGAACCACCACCTTCTCCTCTGGTCTCTGTCTCTCCAACTGAATGTGTTTATTCTGAAGATCAAATACCATTTCTTCTAGGGTTCTCCGTCTCTGTGCCTCTTCGCGTACCTCCCTCCTTAAGCGGTCTGCTTCTTTCTCCAAGAGTGGATCGTTGATCTGCTTGACAACATCTTTAGTGACCAGCTTAGTCTCTAATTTTGACTTCTCCTCCCTCAATTCATCCCGCTCATTCCTTAGACTGGTAATTTTATCTTGTGAGGCATTGTAGGTTTTCTGCAGGCCAGCAATTTGTTCTGTGAGCTTTTGAATCTCTCTTACGTTTTCTGGAGTGCGTTCTTCTTTCACAACCTCTTGGACCACCTCTTTGTACTCAATCCTGGGCTTCTGAGCATGGATAGCATCCACATCAATTTTGACCAAATTGATTTGCCTCTCATAATCAAAGGTTTGTCTAGTGACATCTTGCAGTTCTTTTCTCAATCTGCCCATCTCTAATTCAGTCTCTGGGGAAACCCTGTAGACCTCACTAATAATCTCCTTGATGTCCACCTTTGGTTTTATCTGATCGAGTTGGACATACCGTGACTGAAGTTCACTCAGTTCCCTCATAAGAATATTATTCTGGTTTCTCTCTTCCTCTATACTTGTCTGAAGCCTTGTGGACTCAATCAGGAGTACAGGGTCTTTTTCTAATGTCTTCACCTCCTTGGTCACAATCTTGGGCTCTAAAGTAGGGATGAGTCTCTCCAGAGAATTGATCTTGATCTTTGTCTGGGTAATATCATTGTTCAAGGACTTGGTCCTCTCACCTTCATCCTCAATCTCCATCCTAAATGATCTAACTGCCCTCAGCATCTCTGGGTCTTTTTCTACTCTAACAACTTCCTTCTGTACTACCTTCTCTCTGATAGTAGGTCTCTTTTGTTCTAAGATGATTACCTCTGTTTTCAGCTGACTACCTTCATTATCTTTAAGTTTGACCTCATTAAGCAGTTTGCTTATCTCATTCCTCAGTTTTGAAGCCTCCACATCCAGCTGAGGGTCTCTTTCATAATTGGTGACCTCTCTGGTCACCAGTTTTGGTGTGGCATTTTTAAAATCGCTTTCCAGTGTAGTGATTCTCCTAGTAAGCACCTCAACCTCACTCTGGGTTCGAGTGCGTTTCAAGGCCTCCTCATGCAGTGTTTTCTTAAATTGCTCCAGGTCAGATTCAAGCTTAGGTTCACGATAATATTGCAAGACCTCCTTTTCTTCCACCCGTTCAATACCTTTTCTGCTTCTCAAGGACACAGCCCTGTCCTTCAAGGTCTTAAGATTGGATTCAGTGTGAGTGCGTCTGGCAGCTTCCTCTTCAAGCTGCCTCTGTAAGCCATCAACTTCTACTTGACTTTGTTGCAGCTGCTGCTGCTGCTGCTGCACCATAGTTACCTTCTCTTCCTTCTGTAGAATGGAGACAAAGGAAATCAACATATAAGATTTTGTATGAAATCTTCAAAATCAGAACACCCATTAAGCTTTTAAAATGCAACATCAGAAAGTTCTTCAAGAAGTTCTTATGGTTAAATGTATTATGTCATAACAAACATCACTGGTAACTTAAGACATTACTGAGCCCTTTTTAATTCTGTTATACCTGAGCAAGGACATTGACTGCTAAATCCATTTGGTTAAGCAGTTGGTCATTTGCAGCAGCTGTGTTAGCATAGCGGTTTACTAGAGCCTTTTCCTGTAGCACAAAAGGACAAGAGAAAAGGCAAATATGTTATTCTGACCATCTGATTTGATGTAAGTGTTGTGATTTTGTATTGGATCACTTCAGTTTCAAATTTGTCTCACCTGTTTTGCCACAGAGTCAGCCAAAGATGAAGTAGGTTTTCTTGTAGCATCTGTTGCATCAGGACTTTTGGCAACAGCCTTGTACTTCTCAGAGCCAATCTCATATTCCTGGTCAGAAACAAAAAAAACAGTTACATGTTGGTTGGGGGGGTGAGGGTGAGGGGGGTGAAAGACCAAGAGGGAGTTGGGGGGTACTGAGAGAGAGTTGGGGTGTGGTTAAGGGACCTCCCTGAAATACATTTTTGCAGGCTGGGATGTCTGATTATGAACCCCACTGTGCTGTATGAAAGCTTTTTCTTCACCATAAATGTTCGCATCCATGACGTTAAGGGCAATGTGAGCACAGGCCAGTGGGTGAATAAGAAGATGGACAACCATGTTCAGGCATGGTACAAGGCAACCAAGCTTTATGTGAATACGCCCATAGGAAGAGTTCTGCATTTATCAAACATTAACTTACATTGAGTAGATCCTGCAGCTCCTGAGAGAGGTCGACCACCCTGTCCACCTCATCACCTTTCCTCCTTATGTCATCTACCACCCTCTGTTAAAAACAACAACAATAGCAGTTGATGTTATATAGAGCACAGGACAAAAAACTAACCATTAATTACACTGAAGAAATGATATGTTGGTATCTTAAGTCTAGTCAATATAGCTAACATTTCTCATTCTGAGATAGGTGTGAGTATATTATGCATGTATTAATTTTATTTCTAGATGCTTTTAAGTAATATTATCTAGAGAAAGTTTACTGGCAGATCGTGTTCCTTGTTTTAAGATGATTTGACATGCCACCCTACATATGTCAAAAGCACTGACCTCCTGAGAACTCTGCTTTGCATTGATTTGGGATAAGCCATCATTGGGATTGATCTGGTTGTTGGGCAGGTTATCTAGGAAGGTGCTCAGTGATTGGCTAGCATTCTTAAAGTCTTGATTTTTGGTATTAGCCTCTTGCAGAAGACTTTCTCTGAAAAAAATAATAATTTCATAATCGTTATACACATTTTGTCAACCAAACTCCACTAAAAATATTAGAAAATGCAAATTTTCATGTTTAAACACCACCAATGGCCAATGTTTTTCTCCTGTTTGCAGCTACATCATCCCTTTCCACATACCTCTCTGTAAGCTGGTTGTTGACGTTAGCATAGCGGCTCTGCAGGCTTTTAACCTTGGCTTCCTGTCTGCGTATATCTGGGCAGTACTCTTGATATCCCTGCTGGAGGGAACTGCACAACTTCTCACTTGTCTCCAGGTCTTTGTTTAGCTTCTGTATCTCAGGCTGTGCAGAATTCACATCTTTCTTCAAATTCTGGTTAAGGGATCAGCCCAAAGTTAGCAAGAAGGCACACCAAGGTTTCAAAGAAAAAAACGTTTAACTGTGATATTTTAAAGCAATACAGATCCACATGCCTTGAAATACTTAGAGATCTTTCAGTCATCAGGCAATCTTTATTTTATGTGCAATAATGTTATTTATAATTTTAGGTAAAGGCTCTTTAGATTACAAAAGGGACCCTGGGTCCTGGCTGACCAGTGTCCAGTACAGTTTGGTTATTTCCCTGCTCAGACACACCTGGTTCACCTTATATGTTAATTGCCAGGTTTAGTCAGAGTGTGTTAGAGGAGGGGAACTACCTAACTGTCTTGGACACTGGACCTGCAGGAATGGATGTGGGCACTCCTGTTCTATGGCATCGCACAAAGAAAACTTTTTGGCATTGTTTCTTAGAGAGTGCACTTACTTGCAAGTCCCGCATGCGGTTCTGGATGGCATTGGGAGTGTCTGGAATAGTACCATCTTTACTAAGCTGCTTCTCAAAGCCAGAGACGATCCCATCTACTTTCTTTATTTGGTTCTCCAAGTTCATAGACGCATTAGCCCTACAAAAGCAAGCATTTGATATGAATTTATCAAGCATTGTCTGTTGAGCAACTGAAGACTAAACAAAGATTGTTTTGATGGTATTTATGCCCAGCTATGTGTATTAGCCTGCTAACCTAAGCTAAATATAACATTTAGATAAATAATTCACTTTAAAAGTCAGATTGTATCATACTTCTTGGTGTAGAGATCGTTGAGTGTGGCGAGGCTGTCTTGCTTGTTCTTGGCCTGGTTCAGTTTCTCAGGCAGAGTGGATAATGTTAGGCCATTGGTATCCTGGGACACCAGTGGTTCTAGATCCTTCTTGGCAGCTGCTTTCTGCTGCTCCAGCTGCTGCAGAGCTGTAGCCGCTTTCTGCAGGACAAACAGGAATAAAAATACACTGGATCAATGGTTATTTCAGTTATACACTACCGTTCAACCCTTTGTCATATTTGTATTTTTGCTAATCTATCTACATAAAACCTTTGTAATGGAGATATAAACATTATAAAAGAGACCCCTTAAGATATTTTTCAGTGTTACTAGTGATACTTGGAGATGAACAAGAATTAAATATATTGCAATTATCTATTTCCCCCTCCTGCTCCTACTGGCACCTGTCTAAAAGTGAGATATATTAGGCAGCAAATGAAGTCATGGTCCAGAATTTCCCATAATGCATCCTGGTGCCATCTCCAGAGGCAAGCGACATAAATGCACTGAGCTGTCTACGTGATGTAAAAGAAAACATGATTTATCAGAGCAGGCTTCTTTCTTCCATTGCTCTGTGGTATTTGCACATCTCCCCTGCTCCTCTGTCCACTGCCAAATTGCACTGAACGTTGTCTTGTCTTGCACTGAATGTTGTCTTGTCTTGCACTGAACGTTGTATTTCTTGTTTAGTTTTAGTTTAGTTGTTTAGTTTAGCTTAGTTTAATTTCATTGTATTGTTGCTCTTGTGTTCTGCCCTGTTTGCACTTGTGCTCTGTTCTGTTCTGCTTTTGTGTTGCACCATGGCTCTGGAGGAACGTTGTTTCATTTTTACTATGTACTGTGTATATGGTAGAAATGACAATAAAAAACCTACTATTACATCAGCACAGGCTGGTGACTGGTGTGCAGCTATTCAGCTCAATACATAGCAATGCCTGTTCTGACCCTTTTTTTATCAGAGTCAGCATTTTCTTTTTGTTTTGTTGGTGTTGGAGATGCTCTGACCCAGTCGTCTAGCCATCACAGTTTGATCTTTACGCTCCCTTATCTTTTCTGCTTCCAGCACATCGACTTCAAGAACTGGCTGTTTACTTGCTGCGTATTATCTCCCACTTCTTGACAGGAGCCACTGTAACCAGCTCATCAATGTTATTCACTTCACCCTCCTGTGGTTTTAATGTTGTGGCTGATTGGTGTATCATAAAATAGAAGACATTTAAAAAATAATTCATTAAACATATAAAAATATTGTAATATTAATAATTTGGCTGATGCTTTTATCCAAAGCGACTTCCAAGACGTGGAGCAGTGTAGTGGGACGGTACCTTGCTCGAAGGTACCTCCGTAGTCCCTGGGCCGGGACTTGAACCTGCGACCCTAAGGTCCCAAGGGCAATGTCCTAACCACAAGGCCTCTACTGCCTAGTGATGAATGTATTATATGGCATGTGAAGGCTCTCTCACCTCTTGTTCCTTCAGGCGGTTTGCGAGATCTTTAGCCGGATCGTTGCGGTCCAGAGGAGCCCTCATGCGGCTCAGGATGTCCTGTTCTGCTTTCGCCAGGTCTTTGTCCAGCTGATCCAGACGTCCAGCCAGTTCGGCATTTTTAGGGTTCTCAGGGGCTTTGGCCACCGGAACTGAAACACAAACACACAGTCGGGGGCTGGTAAGGTTTTTAAAGCTGGTACATGTGTTTAAGACTTTATTAGTATGATTATTCATGTGAACTAACACAGCTGGGAAAAGTGTGTGTGCTGCTGCTCACCAGCTTTCTGTACTCGTGAGACTTCAGGTGCTTGACTCTTCAGAGAGGCCCTGAGTGCCGCACGCCTTTTCTTCAGCTCCTCCAACTCTTTACCCAGCCTGTCCAGTCAAATTCAAGCTTTATTAACACAGCAACCGCAGCACAAACAACATCACAGACTGACAAGACAAAGATCCAAAAGGCTTAAACAATGAAAAGAGCTGGAACACATAAAATATTTGATTTATTATCTTCATCTACTTTTTTAAATAAGTTAGAATAGGAGGTGATGTTATAAAATTATATAAAAGTAAAGGAATAAAAGAATAAGAGGAGTTATAATGGTAGAATAATGTGTTCTAAAAATAATAAAAAATTGTTTTTACAAAATTAAAGCACTGTCCATACACAAACACAAGCCTATCAACTTCCTATTTCTTTCTTAAAGTGTTATTTTCATTCATTCAATTTTCTCTGTCATTTGCATTGCAGTCATTGACTCTTACAGGTCCACTTTGCCAATGGCTTCTGGATCAGGTGGAGGGATCTGGAAGCACACTCCCGGAATGCTCTTGAGTGTCCCATTGCTGGTCTGCACTTCCCAGTTTGCGTTGTTGGTGTTGGACTTTAAGGTCAGTCTCTCTCCTCTTGACACAGAGGCCTGCAAATGATCCAACAGAGTCATGAGTCACGTTGCAAAAACGAAAAGCCTCAGTTTTACCTGAAGTACTTCTCTGAAAACCTTTTCTGGATATACATCCCCAAAACTTCATTCTAGCTCTCCATTAGGGTGGAGCAGACTTTGTATGATGGTTTGTATGATGGTGCCCAGCGGTGACCTATTGGTTAGAACTTGCCCTACAGTAGGTTGAAGGTTCAAGTCCCAACCGAGGTACCACTAAGCTGTGAAGGGTTAAGTGCAGAGGTCACATTTCATTGTGGTGCATTTTGTGTGTGTCGTTGTGAAGGTGTTCACAACGACAAATAAGTCACTTTCACATATGACTTACTGTGAGCTAAAAGCATGAAAAAAACCTAACTGTAACATGTTTACAGGTGTTTTACCTTCGGCGTGGTCCAGTCACACAGTGACTCTACAGTGGTGGGCTTGCTGGGAGCTGTGCGGCGGAGTTTGATCGGAGCGACAGTGGTGCTGCGTTTTCTCAGATCAGCCAAAAGCTGCTCACTGCGCTGGAGAGGCCTCTCCTCCGCCTGACAGAGAGAGAGAGAAAGAGAGAGAGAGAGAGAAACAGAGAAAGAGAAAGAGAGAGAGAGAGAAACAGAGAGAGAGAAAGAGAGAGAAAGACAGAGAGAGAGAGAGAGAGAGAGAGAGAGAGAGAGAGAGAGAAACAGAGAGAGAGAAAGACAGAGAGAGAAAGAGAGAGAGAGAAAGAGTGGCAAAGCTGAATCAAAAATCAAGTTGAATCAAGTTTTAAAAATGTCAATTTTAAATTAATATTAATTAATAACTTCAACACCAGAGGTTTTTAAAGGGTTTAGCTTTTTGACAGACCGCTCAATAAAGTGTGTTATTAAAAACCTGTATTTTTTTGTTTCATCAGACCATAGAACTTGGTTCCAATAAGCTCCTGTAACATCAAGCCAACTACACCCACTTAAATGCCACAGCTGAGTATTCAATGTATTTTTATTAATAGCTTTTATTGTTGCTATTAAAATCTTTTATCTCCAAAAAAGTAAGTAAATATGGTAGAACTGAAGTTAATGTAATTAAGCTTTTAATTCCATAATTCCATCATAATTTCTATGCCTTTTCAACATAAAACTTGAACATTTCACACACTGTAAATGGCAGCTGAAATTAACCTGTGTAACCTATATTTAACTGTGTAAACATTTTTAAAAAGTAAAAATTGGAGCTACAAGGTTTTGATCCAACAGTGACAATATCTATAATATTTTTCCATAAAGTTCATTGAAGGCTGATGAGGTGTCATAGCTGTACCTCGAGCTGCAGCTGGATCTCTGTGCTGGTCTTGTTAGCAAGAGATTTAGGGTCCAGAGTGGAACTGAAACCAGATAAGGATTCAGACAGCATATCCGCATCCAGTTGGTACTGTCCATAACAAGTGAGAAACAAACAAAGCAAGAAAAGTGGTTATAAAACATACAGTGACCTCAACACAGGTGTATGACAAAGTTTAAATAGCCCAAATTTGGGTAAGACATTGAAAAAAATAATTAAAAAGTTATAGTATATAAAAAATTTTACTTTTGCGTAATATTTATGTGTTCTCCATCCCCAATATATTAAATTCAGCAAATAAGCAGTAGTCTTGTATTAAAATGTGCAGACATTCCTTGTAGAAACTGAAAAATCTTGCTTGAAAGACTGATAATTACCCCCCCCCCCGCCCCCCCGGATCTGAAATCAGTCACATGACCACTGCAAAGTGTGTCACTTCTCTCGTGGTCATGTGACTTTGTAGCTCTTAGAGGGGGGTTCACTGTGACCTCAGCTGATTCACACAAAGGCCTCATCCCGTATCCTCTTACCTTTTTGTATTCTTCCACATTTTCCAGGTGTGTTTCTTGGCAGATGCAAAGGTTCAGGAATTTCTCCCATTCTGTCCTCAGTGCATCTCTCTGGGCCTGAAGAACAAAGCAGCATGTTAGTGCTCACACATCAGTGAAGGTGCTGCTGAGGAAAACCTGGACCTGGACCTGGATCACCTCCTGTTTATAAATACCCCCCTAATCCCCCCAGATCACCTCCTGGTTATAAATACCCCCCTAATCCCCCCAGATCACCTCCTGGTTATAAATACCCCCCTCATCCCCCCAGATCACCTCCTGGTTATAAATACCCCCCTCATCCCCCCAGATCACCTCCTGGTTATAAATACCCCCCT
>JBBPDA010000105.1:484780-496148 GCA_037974385.1 Arnoldichthys spilopterus
TATAGCATTATAATGACTCAAAATTAAAAAAAAAAAATCCACGTTTTAAAGGACAGTCCGTGGAAGGGCGGACCGATATTTTAGTACCCCTACTTCCGGTCCTGATAGATCGTTTCGAGCAACGGTTCTACCACTATAAAGATGATACTCGAGTGTAGCATTAATGTTTATTTAATGCTGAAGCAGTGAGAAGGTATAGATGTAGGAAAAATGGATCTACTTTCCCTTCCGCCATCTATCTCTGGTACACTCTTACACACACGTGGTTGAGCGAATGCTCCACGATGGCACGTTATTTCATGCTCCATAGGATCGAATGATCTGTGATGGCAGATCAGTTACTGCACTCTGCCTAGGTCTGTGTGGTAGCCTGTTTAATTTCGAGTTATTTTGTAGCATCCACATGTACTGTGCTTTTACTTTTACTGTGTTGTGGAAAGCAGACTGACCCTTTCCACATGTATATACTGTTTAAAAGTACAGTACGTTAGACTTGATCTCAGTGGATACCCATCCATGAATTAGGGTGTGTGTGTATGTGTAAATCAGTTTAGCCCAAAGTCCACCAGGCTAACAGTTGCAAAGTTAAGGATGATCCAGTAGGAAAACAGGTGAGGGACATTTCGTACCCTGGCTGTGAAATCCCACTCTGCGGAAATCCTCACTCATAATGATGCATCTTATAACATGTAAATGACAATTATTTCTCCTAAACATTTTATAAATTATACTTATTACCCACCCACCCAAAAAACAGTCAAAGGCAAATGCTTTTTTCCTCCTTTATTGTGAGGGTCCATGCGTGGTCCTCGACTCAATGTTTCTAGACATACCACTTTGAATATACACTTAACCAAAAACAAACATGTGCATTACCTAGTGAAAATAAATTACTGAGGAATGTAACAAAACATGGACAAAAAGGGAAAAGAGAAAAAAAAGCATGTACAGCTGTTTCTCAGCTGCACCAAGACCACATGGACTTGTCATTGGCTGGGTGCACTAATAAGCAATTGTCCAGCCTTGCTGTAAGCAAAATAAACAGTACAAAGAATAATGATTAATATTAATAATAATTTTAAACAAGACAGTTACTTCAGTATCAGTGTGTGCGTATGTACATGTGCAGCCTGGTTCTAGTCTACTGGGGGAAGGCAGGGGCCATAGGGTATGGCACCATTGGCTGGGGGGGCTGTGGGGGCTGAGGTGGGTTAAATGGAAAAGGAGGGTGATTCATTCCGTTCTGGTTCGGAGCCTGGTTCCCCTGGAAGGGCTGGTTCTGGAAGTTCTGACTCCCAAAGGCGTTTGGTGGGTTTCCCCCGTTGCCGTAGTTGGCCTGTCCATTGCTGCCGTAGCCATTACTGCTGTAGCCACTGTTGTTGCTACTTTTATTGAAGCTGCTGCCCCCATTGTAACTGCCATTCTGCACCTTCGGTCCATTACCGTAACCCCTGTCAGAATCTCTATCCCTATAGCTACCAAAATCTCTCCTACCCCCACTGGAATACCGGTCCCGGCGGTCATCTTTGTAGCCTCCCCGACCACCTCTGGAACGACCTGTGGGACACATGACAGACAAGACAGTTTAACTCTACAAATGGGCCAATTTTTTTAAACCCTTTTAACTAGTCTTCAGGGCCACCTAGACGGTCCACAATGTTGCAGTCAGAGATGGAATATGTGAACTGTCTTGGGATATGAGAACCACTAAGCTAGTCAAAAAGCTATGACATGTTAAAACTCAAAACTAGCTTTTACTTGTGCTTACTCAGGCTAATCAGTTTTAATCCATGCCTTTTGAATGTGGAAATCCTACTACACATTTCCTTTGCTGCCAACAATTCAGAAGGAACACTCACCTCCTCTGTCCTCAGCCATTTGCAGGAGTTTGGGGTTGATAGCCTGGTTGGCCTCACGGAGGACAGAGATTAGGTCGTTGGCCTGTTTCATGTTGTTTGGCGTAAAGAAGGTGTAGGCTGTGCCCGTTTTCTGACTGCGGGCTGTACGCCCAATTCGGTGGATATAGTCCTCAGAGGAGTTAGGGTAGTCATAATTGATGACAAATTTCACATCCTCCACATCTGTAAAGTGTTGCAGTGTGGCAAAAAAGGGGAATGCAGCAACATTTTTTGCACACCACAACAGCCACACCAAAGAAAGACAAGTTAGCAAACAGAAAAATCAAAAACTACTGGATACTGAGTTGCGCTGGAAAAAAAGCACAAGTAGTAGTTAAGGCACAAATCCAATAATGAAAAGAAATAACTAACTCCGTGGGAACACTACCATGGGAAGAGAGAAAGGATGCACACTCCATTTGCTTTAACCCAAAAACCAAAGAAAGAAAGAAAAAGATAAACAGAAAACAATTCTACAACACCTTACACCCCCTCCCGTTTTATTAAGCCATGAGAATAAACTGCTTACCATTAAGGAGTATGCATTCACTAGTCCTTTCCCAATGCAGCCAACTCCCCACAAATTGTCAAGTGACATCCAGGTGCTTCTAACGCAGTAGGGCCACTATGCGCACTGTTGCCTCCTCATGTGCCGACAGACAGAGGACCATTCAGCTGGCTTTTTGGCACTAAAAGGTCCTTTAACTTTCTTTTTTCCCCCTTTCAGCACACTCATAAGAAGCTTGCTAATAAAGGCCACACTGCTGTCTTGCCCAGACCAAACAGACCGTGGTTAACGTGAGGGCACCCCAAAGAGCCAAAGGTACAAAAATAAAGGGGAAAAAACCACCAGTTGTCGGGTAGTTGTCCTTCCCCCCCTCTGTTTGAGCTACTACTGAGCGTCAGCAAAATCCCTCATCACAGCCTCGTCTAGGCAAGATCTTCCCAGAAGCCAGTGTTCACTTGAGAAAATGTCTCTCGTTGGCAGGTCTCGACATGACTTTAAAAAAAATGCAGGCGAGGGAGGAACTTCAATCGTGGAATTGGATTTTTGCCGTTTTACTCATTCTGAGATTTTTTCTTTTTCTTTTTTAGATTTGAACTTTCTGCTCCACTGTTTACAGGTGTCCCAGAGCCCCTTTACACATGTGCCAGTTCTCACCAATTGTGGTACAGGAAAAATAAAAATAAAAAAAGTGGAAAAACTGCTCTCTCCATTTCATGAACACCAGCACTTTGAGTAAAGAAAAAAAAAATTGGATAGCTTTGTTAATAACTGCTCGCAAAGTCCCATGCTTCAACAAGCTTCGAAAGTGAAGAAATCTCATTCAAGCGCTTATTTGCCATACAGTGCCCTTACAAAGTGCATGCAAGGCAACGAACAGTAAAACCCGCAGTAAGCCTCTTTTCGCAGGTATTTCGAGAAACCTGGCTGAATGAACTGCATTACCCAAAGGTGTATAAGGTGTATTTGTAATGTAATCCATGGACAGAGAACAGATGTGGATCTTTACAACCGAGTATCAGAGCCAAGGCTTAGCCACACTGCCTTAATGAAGGTTTCTGGCACACAGAGCTGAGCTCGGACATTTTTAAATTTCACCTCTCTAAGCGACTGGGTGGCCGCCAGTCGCGCACTTCCACTCCTCCTTCCCCCTCTGCCGGCCTTGGGGCTTGTCATGCCTAGGCCCTGCCACAAAGACTCCACCTTTAGGTGAGGAAAAACTCAGAGAATGCATAGAGAAGTTAAAGAAAGCAAAATCACTTTCTTTAAAAGTGAAACAATGTTTTTGCTTTTGTTTTTGCTGTTGGGGCTTCGTTTAAAAGACAAAAAAACAAGAGAGACGACAAAAGGAAAGATGATCTAGGGCGATACTGACCTAGTCCACGGGAGGCCACATCTGTAGCAATGAGAATGCAGGCTTTGCCGTATTTGAACTCTATAAAAGGGAACAACAGTTGCAGGAAATCTGACGGTTTGCTTATGAATCTCTGAAGTCTGAACCATGTGCAAAGTCATACCATTCAGAACCCAGTCTCTTTCCTGCTGGCTTTTGTCTCCATGAATTCCCATGGCAGGCCATCTGGAACACAACATATTCACAAACTAAGACTCAACCACACAGTTAAACAAATAAAAGAACCAGTTTATTTTTCTTCTATAAACTTCTGTAGGTTTTGTTCGGATTTCGATCATTTAAGTTTGAGATAATTTAAAACATTGTTCATAAGCATCATGATGAACATCAGTCAAAAGCTAGAACAGTAAAGATGAGGACAGTCTGCAATTTAAAAAATATCTACTCTTACCCATCTCTCCTCATCTTCCGGGTCAGCTCATCACACCTCCTCTTGGTTTCCACAAAAATGATGGTCTTATTTTCCTTCTCACTCATGATCTCCTCCAGTAAGCGGATGAGTCTAAGAAAGTGAAAAATACTATATTAATGCTAAGAATTCACACTACAACAGCCCAAGATTTCCATTCTAATAAAGTCATGCTTTGACTTTCTTTGGTCCAAAAACACCAAACACATGCACAATATTAGAATCAGCAGGTATTTCCTTGGACAAAACACAACACATTAATGTTTTGTTTTTTATTTTTTGTTACCAATAGCTCAACACAATATATAATAATACTTTTATTTTGTCCAGAAAGATTTTTGAATTTACAATGAAAAAGGTATGTTGTATCTGCATCAGCAGATATTTACATGAAAATTAAAAGTGTTTTCTTCTCCAAAAAAAATTTACTTACTTATCATCCTTCTCCCCATCGTTGCAGACATCCACAATCTGCAAGATGTTGTGGTTGGCGCTGAGCTGCAAAGCTCCAATGTTAATCTGAACATACTCCTTTAGGAAGTCCTCGGCCAGCTGACGCACCTCTTTGGGCCAGGTTGCGCTCCACATGAGTGTCTGTCTGTCTGGCTGTGGGGAAAAATGTAGTTAGTAAGCTATTAAATCCTTCATCCAAAAATGAAAATGCGGACGGGTACGACAGCAGTCAACCATTCGGAAACCTACTTCTTTAGAAATGACCAAGTTTAGCATTGAAGTACTTTTTGTTTTTACAAAACTCAAAATAAGGATAAAGAACATTTTTTAAAGCATATTTTCTAAGCCACTGCCATTTCGAACACAAGGCCTCTCCTTTTAATACTGTTTTTCTTTCATTCATTTTAAGTCACATTCACTTAACACTTACCCGGATCTGATCTACAATTTTGCGGATCTGCGGCTCAAAGCCCATGTCCAGCATACGGTCAGCTTCATCAAGCACTAGGTAGGTGCATCGTCGCAGGTTTGTCTTTCCTGCTTCCAGGAAGTCAATCAGACGTCCAGGAGTGGCGATGCAGATCTCAACACCTGATGATGAAGAAGGAAACAATCTACTTTAACAGGTATAGTACAAAATGATTTTTCAAATTACATTACTACAAACAACAGAAAATAGCAAAAAGCGACACTGAACCTTAACTGCACCTCACTGATAAACAAAACTCCTAAAAATGTCTAAATGTATCTGAACTGAAAAGCTTTAGTTACGAAAACAGAAACAGCTGTGAAACCCAGAAGACAGGTTCACCTCTTTCAAGGTCCCGGATCTGAGGTCCTTTGGGAGCTCCTCCGTAGATGCAAGTAGACTTCAAACGTGAGGCTCTTCCGTATTCTGCAGCAACCTGCTGCACCTGCTGAGCCAGCTCACGGGTAGGCGCCAGCACCAGACACTGCAATTGGAAAGAGATGTCAACTATACAGGAGAAGCGAACACCTTAAATATTAAGGAGTGACATGTGTGAAAGTGCAGCAAAACTTACAATAGGCCCATCTCCATGTTCAAGGAATGGCTGGTGGTTAATATGTACAATAGCTGGCAGGAGGTACTGTAAAGACAAAAAACATTTACCTCGTGTCCTTCACAACTGCTATTATGTGGCAAGAATAATAAAAACAACAGAGAATAAAGATCCAAATAACTTACTGCAAGTGTTTTTCCAGAGCCGGTCTGTGCGATGCCAACCATATCTTTTCCACTAAGAGCGAGTGGCCAGCCCTGTGCTTGGATAGGGGTGGGCTCAGACCACGACTGTTTGTTGATAACTTCCATCACGTAATCTATGATGTCAAAAAAACGTATCGTCAGAGACCTCATGTTTACACTCTTAAAGAAGATGGTGGCAATGATTCTGACTGTGATAAGCTGATCACATACCAGCATAAACAGTAAAAAGTCTTAAATGATAAGCTTAAGGGGGAAACCTGTACATACTGGGGAAGGTGGCTTCAGTGAACTTCATGACAGGCTTGGGGCAATCTCTGCCTTTCACTGTGACTTCTTTGGACCTCCGATACTGTTCCACCTCTTGCTGTTTTGTAAGAAAACATATCGGCGGAAACCATTAACCAATGGTTTCCGATATTCAAAATACATTTCGAATGAGCAAGCGATCTGTGCCATTACGAACCATGGGTCGTCTTGTGACATCAGGGTGCTCCTTGTAGAAGTTTTTCTCAAATTTAGGAAGCTCGTCCAAGTTCCAGTGTCTCTTGCGAAGCCTCTCGCCTGGGTTACCGAACTTGCCAGGTGGAGGACCACTGCGACCGGAGCCAAACCGGGGTCCACCGCTGCCGTATCTACATAAAGAGAGGCAGAAAAGAGAAAATCAGAAGACTTTTAGAAGTAGTTCGTTGAAAATGTAACTGTCAATGAAAATTCAACTTTCCCTTACATCAAACGTTGCAGACTAACCAAGACATGTTGGGTCTGAAACATGCTTTAGTTTTAGGATAAGAGAAGATAAATCTTTATTAGTCCTACAAGTGGGGAACTTGCATTGCTACTGCAGTACAAAAGGCACGAGCAGCAGAAGAGCAGGTAAAGCAATGGATAATTAAAAAAAAAACAACTAAACTTTACAAAAAAATATAGACAGTGTAAGAAATGTTGTATATAAACCTATATGTATAGAAGTTGCACCTATTTTACACAGAGCAAAACAGAGGAATATTGCAACAATTTACACCGGAGCCAGGAAGTAATGGAAGTGTAGGCGGTCACTGGAGAGCCTGAAATGTGAAAATCTGACAACCAGCAAGTCCAGACCCACAACAGCCTGCGTTTCCTACATACTCCCTTAAATTACAGCCAGTTCCACGCACCAGGGAGGCCCGTCATACCCTTACAGTCGAAACTCGACTTTTCCTTACATGACCATAAAGAGATTAAGTCAGAAATAACGCTGCATATTAGGTTGTTTCTCGCGTTAATAATAAAAACAGGACTGCGCCACAGTTTTGCAGCCACGTCCGCTGACCGCTGTTGCTGCCATTTTAGCTCAGAGGCGAAGGCGAACAAAAGCAGGCCGGCATTTTGAGTCCCCTGGTTTAACCACACATTGAAGCTCGATACAAATCCTTATCAATAACAAACAACTAACGGCTAACATTTTTATATATTAATATACATATATTGACAAAACCCATTAGCAGACACGGAAAACGCAAGAGTAAACCCGGAGCGTGAGAAAGGCTTGACTGTACTGCAGCACCAGCGGTCAGTTACCGCCGGGTAGCCGTCATGCTAATGCTAACCGCACCACAACTGACAAGCGCACTCTTCCTCCATATTGTCGGTTATATCGTTTGTACTGAAATATGGGAAAATACGATGTTATAATACTCATTATTTTCTATGTCGGAGACAACGCCCGTGTTATTATAAAATCCGTGTTGGGAGGCGCGGCTCGTCTCGGTTACGGCCTTACCACAACGATGAAAAAATACTATAGTTTAACTCACCCCCTATCTCTTCCGCGGTCTCGGTCTGAATACCCAGGCATGATTAAAGCTTAAAATATGAGGGCAAATGCGAGAATAACGATTATTTAGATCACGAAAATCGATCTTCTTCTCGACCGAGTGGACTTCAAATCTCTAACAAAAAATGGCTGCGGAAAAAGCCGGTCGGGGAAAAGCCGGTATCAGCGGCTGCGCGAGCTCACGCAAACTGCGTATCAATCCGCCGTGTCGGCACTATGTTTTAACCCTTGCTAACGAATCCTGATACGCCCGATATCTTATAATTATTGAGTTTTATATGTTTGAAGGTCGTTAATAAAATACAATGACGTCGATATTTAATGTTTAAAATGTTCGTTGTTTTTGAAATAGTAAACACTGCACGTTTGTTAAGGTTTAGGGTTGACAAGGAACTATTTCGCGAATGGAAGTTTAGGGTGGAAGGAGACATAAAAATGCAAACGTGTGCTCAAAGTTGCAACTTACGTCACTGGTCACTATGGAGACGCCGATGTTTCGTTCCAACAGCGATATCATGTATTACCATGACAATCCAATTGGTGGCGCTCTTCAACCCCTGATTAATTTCATTAACCCACAGAACAATAATATCTGAGGACTGAATTCTCTACTTAAATAGGCTATTTGAACGTCATGGGACATTTCCTCTGACTATATAATTTTAGTAAGTAAGATATATTGTAAGTAGGATTTATTTTTAGATAAAAGGCACATGGCATGGCAAAAAAATAAAAATTCACAACTGGGCCATGTCAAAATAAATGCACAACTGTCATCAAACTACAATTCACATCAATCCCTCTATAAACTAATTATAAATATAATAATTATTTATAATAATTATAAATATTATAAAAACTAATTGTTTGGGTTTTTTTTACATAGCTGACTATGTTCTACGCATGTGTTTATTTTATCTGGAAAAAAGCACTATGCAAAAGTGATGTTCACACTGATATAAAATGCATGAGGCGTGAACTCTATTTTTTTTACAATATGTACTTACATTGTAATATGTGTCCAAGAATTTACGTTATAAATATAAAATACAAACAGGTTGTTGGCAATGTTTACGAAATATAATAAATAAATGCTTCCATATACGTCATTCGAGCACACCAGCCAATCGAAAGCGTCCTCGCGTTTTAAATGTCCTTGGCCGTTCCTCCGCTGTGTTGCCAGATTGGCTCACCAAAAAAGGGGGCCGGATTAAGCCTCGAATGACCATGAACGATCGATCTAATCTGGCAACCCGGAGAGTGGGCAGCGGCGGTTGGTAAACGTCGGTGGACTCGGCTCCGCTTGTTAGATGTAAAAAAATGCCGCCGTGTATGTTTTAGCCCGTAGCCAGGTTGTTTTTCGCTTCTCTCCGACAACGCTCGGCAACCTTTCGCTGCTAAATTATCGGGATGGGAACGGAGGAAAAAGGTGAGTTGTGAAAGTTGGTGTATCGTTAGCTTAGCAGCGTAGTTCGCCCGTTACAGCTAATGAAAGCTAAGCTAAGCTAAGAGAACCGGTGCCAAACTTCGCGTTTAACGACAGTAGAATGATGTATCCGGTTTGTAATGACTGCACAACAACGTTACGAGACGGTACGAGACGCTGTACTGTGAAGCACACAGATAAATCTTTGTTAAATGGGTAACAGACTGGCCAGTTCGCTCAGATACTAGTTTCATTAGCTAATGTGTTGTTACTGCGGCGGTGTTGTCATTCGCCAAGTGACTGATTCCTTCTTACTGTTTGTGTTTCACATAAGTGTCACTGCTGGTGAGAGTGGAGCTGTCAGTCATGTCAGCTGCGAGCTTGTGTTGTGTTTCCTACTCTGACCATATGACCATGTCGACTTCGACACGGTTTCTATGTGTTTAACTGTTTGTTTGTTCAGTGTGACGGATCCTATTTCTCCTTCTCACAACTCAGTTATGCCCTCAACATTTCTTCTGTAACTGCCCTGACTCAGCTCATCAGCTCATTACCCAACACTTCCTGAGGTTAAAGTAGGTGTAAATTCTAAACTGTGTAGGGAACTACAGCAGCATTGTGGGGAAACACTGGTGTATCCATGGATGGTCTGTCAAAAAGCTCTGCATTGATTGATTCATCTGGATTTAGAATAAATGGTGTTTTTTTCCCCGGAGGTTTACTTACTTTTTTGTGATTTTATTTAGTAAAAACAAATACATTTATTTTTACATGCACGTTGTCCATGTTTATCTTTTCGCATTAACCAGGCTATTTTTGTTACTGTGCCTTGAAGTATGTAAATGACCTCTCTTATGATTGAATGCCCTGCATTGTGTCTTGGAAACAAACAGGCCAAGCTGAAAGACTGTGTATGACCTCCACATGCATGGGGTTACTGTTTTAGGCTGAGAATATGATTCTATATGTTATGAATTAATGTTTTGGTTTTTGTGACCTCATGAAAACAATGAGTTCAGCTTGGTTGTGAATGCTATATTTTGATGGGGGGGGCATCTAATGTTTCTCTCTTTTGTTTCTCATGAACATTAAGTTTTTCACCATACAAGCTTTAAATGTAGTCGGTCTAATTGAACTGTGTATGTTCTAAAGCACTTTTGGTTAAATTTAAAGCCTGTGGAAGTCATTTATAATTACTTGACAGTTGAACCCTGGAGCTCTTTACAAACAAGCCCCGTTCAGTTTGTAGTGAAGCAATATATATTTATGTGTTCACAATGCAAGTTTACACATGTGCCTTATGGTTTATTTTTCTCTCACACAGACTGGGTGGATGTGGCCAATGATCTCCTTTGTAAGTGCCACATTAACCTAAGGCTGCAGAGGCTCACTGACTGCGATGCTAATGTTTTTGTTGCCTTGTACGAGGCCATCTTGGGAGAGAAAGTGCCAGGTAAATGTATCTCAAGATGACCGTGTCCTTTTTATGTGAGACCTTAATCTTCACATTAAAGTCTTCCAGAATGTTTAAAGTGAGTCCCTTACCTCTATTAGTTGCTGAAATCAGGTCCTAAAAGACTCCGTACTGATTGGAGCATGGCTCTGTTCTGATTCCAAAATAAAGAAGGGATTGAAACAGTAGAGGGTATGCACTGATGTCTCTTTCCAGCAGGAAGATGCCTCGGTGGTTGAACTGAGTCGCAGTTGTCTGGTTGACAACTTGCCAAACAACCAATGGGCCTTGGACATTGATGTAGCCAGGAATTGCCTTTCCTGATATTTACATGTAGCTTAATCTGATGGCAGCCAGGGAAAGATGCAAAGCGTAAAGGCACACAAGCAATAAATGTGAGGAATTCATGGCAGGCAGATTCACAGTTGGTTTCACGTCCATGTCCACGGCCCACTTATTCTTTGGTAAATTGCAAGAAAGCCTACTAAAGGCATTCTGTAACTTGCAGTTATTGGTTAGCTTCTCTTGTGTTTAGCTTTAGGTGGTCCGTAAAAACATCACTCCCAAGTCTTATTTAATCTGTACACTCACACAGCAGCTGTTTCCCTGTTTAGATGTGTTCTTTTTTTCAGCATTCTAGCTAATGCTGTCACTTAGTAATAGTTTTTCTGTCGGTGGCAGTGACCTTTGCCTACTATGACGTCAGATACAAGAAAAAACTAGAGCAAAGCAGATCTAATTATGTAGCAAAACTAACCTGAAATAT
>JBBPDA010000105.1:496248-513347 GCA_037974385.1 Arnoldichthys spilopterus
ATTACTTGTAAACTCTCATAAATCTGCCAAAAAATTAATAGTTTAGTTAATAATAGCACATTGTAAAGCCTTGAGGTTTTTCAAGAAATCCAGTTTTATTGGGTACGGATTACCCTCAAGGTTTCCCAAATGTAAAAGGTAGCCACATGCCTTGTCTTTTTATAAGCCTCTTTTATTGCTTTCTTTCAGACTATATAGCTGCCCCCAAAAGCCAGGAGGATGACATCCACAATGTGCAATCAGTGATTGATTCACTGGCCTTGGACTATCTCCAGATTAGCTTATCCCACATCACAGGTAAACACGTGCTGCCGTTTTATTTTCTACCTCTCGGTCACTCCATAAGCATGTGCAGTACTAAATATATTTATCCTTATTTGAAGGGATTGTCAGGTGATTTAGTAGAAACTGTGGCCTGGGGACTCAGCCCTTCCCTCTGCTTACCCACTAAAAAGAGGCTGTTGTTCTGGAGAACATAGCTGCTTTTGTATGGGGGCAAGTTTTAAGGGAACATGGTTCTGTGGTTTGTGTTTGGCAGGACAAGTTGGCTGCAGTCTGTGTTATTTTCTTCTTTTGTCATGTGGTCCAATTCCAGACCTCATTTGTATCTATTTTTTCCCCCTCTCCTTTGCCCCCCCACCCCTTGTAGGTGACAATGTTGTGAGAGGAGATAAGGATTCCATCCGAAACCTACTGGAGATCTTTGATGGGTTGCTGGAGTATCTCACTGAGCAACTGAGTGAGGAGGAGGAGCTTCAGAATGGAGGTGAGTATTACATCTACGGCTAATTATGGATTGATTCTGTGGCCATGAGAATAATGTTGCCAAGTAAGTAATGTAAGCTCACACTGCACCAGTTTGCATGGTGCTGATCGTATCCCTAGTACCCCTGGTGTGCTTGTTTTTTGGAAAGTGTTGACCTGTTGCATAGTATTATTGTAACGCTTGCTGGAACAGTTGTCTTTTTGTGAATGGTTGTATCAGAATGTCCTCTGGTGTGACGACAGTGTGTGTGATTGGACAACAGCGTTTCAGTGGTCCTCTATCCTGCTGATCCATTAGGTATTTCATTCATAAATTCACCAGTGTACATGAACTGGACATAACAGGCTTTGAAAGTGTTTCAGTTTGGGATTACTGGCGGCTGTTTGGGTATTGAGGGAGCTCTGTGTGCTGTTTGCTGTGCTGTGACTGACCCAGCTGTGACCCAACAGTAATTACTCCCCAGTGGAAGCAGCTGAATTCATTGGTTTAATTGGTGTATAGTTTCATTTTTTAATAAGGAAATTTGTGCTTTTTTATTTTTTACATATTTATATAAAATGTCATACCTTCTACTTCCACACCTCTACTGTTTTCCAATAAATATTGTAATCATCTGGTTACCAAGGTGATCACGTGGCCTACTTTTACACCTTAGTTTGCAATTTGTTGGTTTTATTTTTTTAGGCTAGATTCAGATCTGGTTCTATTTTTTTCTTCTGTAGCCTATGTGGGGATTTTGTGCTGATAAATCAGCCTGCTGCCAATACCCAGTATTCAACTGGTGCAACATCTACTAGTTTTTGCTCTTTTGATTGTTTTTAGCAGTTTTGGGGCGGTCATTCATTACTATATAATGAATGATTGCCCAAACAGTTGGTCTTTGTCAAAGACTGGATTAGAATGTTCTCTGACCTTAAGGCCGGTTAAAGTTTGAGCGGTGTACGAGTGCTGTTACCGCTGAATTGTTTACAAAAATCTGAAAGACCAATCAGATGCTACCAGCTGTTGAATGAATGAACCCCTCAGGGACGTGTGTCCTGTATCAGACAGCTTACCTTTTGGGTTACATCACTGTCCCTCATTTTGAGCCAACTGGGACACAGTGCAAGTGTTTAGCTCTGCTGTTTGGGCTGCAGGCCACCGACCAGAGGGTTCACTGAGTAGATGACTGAAGGAGCCACTTTGTATATACAGAAAGTCCATTGTCAGAATCTGCTTAAGTGACCAGTTTCTTTATGCTCACCCATCTTCTAACTCAGAGGTCAACGGTACTGCCCACCCTGCTGGAACACAGGAGCTGGATAAAGAGGAGAGGATGTCCCAGACCTCCAGCACACAGTGAGTTTTCATTGCATACAGTGTTCTACAGAGATTCAGCTTGGGCTTTAAACTCAATAAAGTAATTAGTGGTGCCTTTAGGGTTTCTATCAGAATTGCATTACACACACACACCCCAAACCAAGAGACAGGTTTAAATATCCTGTTTGCATGAAAGACAGTCATGTGATTTGAGAATGAGTCGAACAGTATGAGGAAAGAGGAACTGTTGTGGTGTCACAGCACATTTTGTGCTTTTTATTCAGTTTTAAACGTCGTCTCTACGCAATTACTTCTTTTACTTCATTCTGTTTATTTAAACTCATTTAAAAACCTTCTGCTCTTCTTTTATTGTTAAAAAAGATTACACTACTACAAATTAATTATCTGTACATCAACCTCACCATTTACCGTTATAGCAAAAAATGTTCCTAATGTTTGAGATCCAAAGTTTTATAATAGCATTGATCTTTGCTACATATTCACTGTGTGCGTATTACTGAATTGTGGTCTGGTAAGTTTTGGCACCTGGTGTAGTGACCCCTTTTGTTGATTTGATTCAAAGTGCGAATAAGTACACATCCTCTACAAAGAACACACTTCTGTACGTTTTATTACACAGTTACTGTTTACATGCTGAATTTAAAATGTTTTGAGAAAAAAACGAATAAAACACAATGTATTTTCCAGTATGTTAAACCTGGCAACTAAGCAGAAACTGGACATTAAAATGAACTGAAAATAGGAACGTTTGTTTCCTGTAGAGGACGTGTTAACTTATTTTTACTTGGAATATATAAAAAACATACACACCGATCATGCAGCTAAAACTGCTCTGACTGTGGTGCACTGTGTGTTCTGACCCCTTTCTGTCATAGTCAGTTTTCACTTATTAACCACAGTAGCTTTTCTGTTGGATCAGACTAGATGGGCTAGCCTTCACTCCCCACATGCATTAGTGAGCCTTGGGAGCCCATGACCCTGTCACCAATTCACCAGTTGTCCTTCCTTGGATCACTTTTGATGGGTACTAACTACAGCACACCTGGAACACTCCACAAGACCTGCCGTTTTGGAGAAGTGCTGACTCTGACAAGAGCTTTATAGTGATGGCTAGACAACAAAGTATCTTCGATCCTTATGCTCGCCCATTTTCTTGCTTCCATCACATCAATTTGACTGTTCACTTGCTGCTTAGTTTTTCCCACCCTCCACAGGTGCTATTGTAATGAAATGTCAGTGGTGTTGTGTTATGGCTGACTGGTGTAATTTGACCTATGCTAGGGTGTAAGCATTTTTTTGGCAAATGTCTGTGTATAGTATTGTGTTTTAGAAAATGCCAAGTAGTAGTGATCTTGCCAGTGATTACACACAAACAGAATAGAATTGTGGGAAATGTTTAAATGAATGATTATTGTCAAGAGGGTTCACTTTAGGTGGAAGATGAGGGGTGGTCCCCTTCAGAGTCAATTACCATTTTGGGTGAAGTGCTCCTTTAAAAGCAGAAGTAGTGAATGTGTGTTGAACTGACAATGCAGTTGAACCAGTCTTGAAGGTGGCGTAACTTTTTACACTATGAGTCATGATGCACAGGCTGGAATGCAAACAATGTGAAGTCAGAACTGTACCATCATATTCAAACCACAAAGCCTTCGAGTGATAAGCCTGTTGCTGTGGTTGTGACTGTCTGTTTCTGTCGTCTTCCCGTTTTTCATTTTGATCTGAAAAATTGCTTTTTTTTTCCTTGTTTCAGCTCAGCCATCCAGTCTAGCAAACATTCCCTCCATTCTTGGAACGATGCAGAATCCGAGTCTACAGCCGAGCTGATCCGCTTGGGCGATTCAGCCCGTACGTTCATCATGAAGCATGAAGGTGCTAATCAGGGCTTTCTAACCATCTCATAGATTTTTGGTCCTTTCTATTGCGGCTAGATTAGATTGTGTTGTGAAATTCTGATTACGCTGTCAATTACAGTTCTATAGTGAAATGTTTTCTTTTAATTTACGTTCTGTATTGACCAGTTTAAGTCTGCACTTCTGACTTTTTTTTTTGTTTGACCAAACCAAAATGGCAAAAAATGTTACATTTTTGAAAAATGTTTCCTAAGGCAAAACAAGAATATACCCCAACAATAATGTGACCTCAAAATCAAATCATAATGAAATTTCTCATCTGCTCACAAACATAAATGAGAGGTTTAGTGATTGAGGTTAAAACTTTGGCTAAGACTGAAATTCAGCATGCTCTAAAACAGAAAACACATTCAGAATCAAAACAGTTGATGTTAAATGAACATATTAAAATTGCTCAAATCTATTGCTGTGTTAAGACTATAGTACCACAAAATTGAACACCCTCAACAGCAGAAAATGACTGGTCATCCAAATCATTGAATTCTGTTATTATTCAGTTTTACCTTATGCTTTGGTGCTGCCATATGGGTTTTTGTTGTTGTTTTTGGTTTTTTTGATACCCAGTTGTAGGCTTTTTTTTTCTAAATGTAAAGTATTTTTTTCTTTTTATTTAGTTTTTTATCACTGACTATGACTGTGACTTAAATTAGAATTTAAGAGTAAGTTTAGATGTGTAGATTAGGTCACCTTTTCCACTTCTGCTTCATGTTTCTGTACGTTGGCAGCTCCATCTGGCCTTGAGCTGGTATGGTAGTGTAGGCATTGCTGTTTTGGAAATACTGCAGAGTTTTCCACTGATTTCCATAGAGTGGTACTTTGAGCATTATGTCATTTTTAGATTTTTATTTTAAGATGATCTCGCTAGTCTTTTTTTGCAGACCAGCATTTCAGGGTTTTCACTCAGGTTTTCCCATTGGCAGTTCCAGTTCCAGTGTGACCTAAGAAAATAATTTGCATTGGAAAACCACCTCTGTAACAGTGAGTTCCTGACACGGAAGTCCGTTGTTTTTTCTCTTGCAGTACGTTCCCACACCCTGCCCTCAGAGGTCCCCACTGTAAAAGCTGCCCCTGAGCCTGGTGACCACGGTCCAGTAGTTCAGGCCACTTTGCTGCGGGAGCCGCTTCGGTCAGCCATTGCCCTGCAGCCACCCAGCCAGACTAGCCCTCAACGGCCAGAGAGACCAACGCCCTCACTCTCAGGCCACCACACAACCTCTACAGACCAGGACAATACTATTAGACAGGTACAGACTGAGGAAATCTTTAAGTCTTTGGAGCTTTTTCCTGGAGCTTAGACTGTAATGAGTTCTAATTCCACCTTTAGATTGGGAAATGATTAAATTGCACTTAAGGAAACGATGCTCAGAAATGTAATTAAGAAAAAAACATTGTTGGAAAAGAATAATACTAGTGCATTTTAGTTATAGACTGCTTTTCAAGGTCCTTTACAACTACACCTATAAAAATATTTAAAAACAAAGTAATAGTTGGTTTTAATAATGGTTTCTGCTCCATCTGATGTCCTTAAGGGGAATTCCACTGGTTCTTTAGTATTTCTGCATTAGCCAATAGCTGAGCTGTAGCTGAGGCATTCAGAATATTTTTTTATGAAGTTTGGATGTTTTATATATAATATTTTTAAGATATTTTGGTAAACCTGAAAAACATTTTTTTCATTTTGCCTTACGACACCCTGCATGTACCATTTACAGTAAATTAATAAAAATAAAAACATGCTAAGCTCAAACTTATAAAAACTAGCATAAAACAAGGCAGTGTATTCATAACCATTTTATCCCCTAACTTTCTGTGAGGGAGCTCTTTAGATGTGCGGTTCCATGCACCACCACATTGTACATTTGTCATTGGATACATTTAACTAGAACTTTTTCTTTTAATAAATCTGTTGACAAATTTACTTTCTTCTCTTCCTCTGGACTGAAAAACATTTTTTTATTTTATTAATACTTACTATGATGAATGTCCAGAGTAATGGGGAGTGTGGAAGGGAGGTGAAGAGTGGCAGGAGTGATCTGTGACAGACGGGTACCAGCAAGAGTAAAAGGGAAGGTTCACAAGACTGTAGCGAGACGAGCTATGTAACGATGCTAAGATTTGCATTGGAAGTAAGGAGGATTGACAGAATTAGAAATGAGCACATTCGAGGGAGCAGCTCAGACTGGATGATTTGGACTTGTGCAGAGGAGAGAGGCTGAGTATATTGGCAAAAAAGGAGCTGCTATGCAAGAGGAAAGCGGAGGTTTATGGATGTGGGGAGAGGACGTGCAGGGAGTTGTGAAAGAAGACACACACCCCCCCCCCCCCCCCAAAAAAAAACAAAAAAACAAACAAACACAGAGGCATCTCTTCTCCAAGATGCTGTCTTTTGATCATGTAGGTCTGTTGTGTTAAGTCATCTTGAGGCTTCGCATTGTGTGTATTTTGTGACATTTGTGAAACTTTTGAAAGAAAACCCACTGAACAAATGTTCTATTACTCTTAAACACATGTTCGACAGAAGATCAACTTTGAGGACACTGTTAACTGAAACGTGTAAGATTTCCACTAAAAGCAGTAGTCTGAAGTGAAGAGCAATTCCTCTAAATGTGTAACTGTTCATCACCATCCCATGGATTACACGGCCTGTCCCAACATGCATTTACCCACCCCCACACACACACACACACACGCGCGTCTTTCCCCGCCACACCACAAGTCTCAGCATTTCTAATGGCTCCTAACGGCACAGTCGCCATGGTGATTCCCCAACACACCCCAGGACTTTTCAAACGGGCAACAGCATTCCTGCACAGTGTGTTTGAATTCAGTTGTTTGGAAATTGTATCAGAATAGAGCAGATTGGATCCAGTGGTGACCTGTAGTAAGAGAAAATAGAAGCAGCGTGTGGAGCAGGAATAGAAGAGCCTGTAGCCATAAGTAGTAGTATGAGGTCATTGTGGTGAAATTGTTGAATGAGAATTACACCATAGTTTACGCAGAGAGTGAACGCACCTTTCCTTCAGACGCTATGATCTGCTTTTGCGATGTGAAAGGCCACACCCGAGGCTTAGGTTTGGATAGACAAATGGAGAGCAAATAGGAAGCACATTACAGGTTCATTTCTGTGCTGCAACGGTTTCTGTGGAGTGGCTGAATTAATAATTATTTTAGATTTGAGCTTCATATTAACATTTTAAAACTTTAAGGTCAATTTTTTACAACATTTATTTATTTTATATACCATAACTTATACAGCCCACATTAAACTACTCCAGACTAGGCACAGGATATACTTTAAAATGTCTTATTCAGAGTATTTTAGTTAGTTAAGGATTAATAATGTAATAAAATAAGTAAAATAATATAAGTAGTTAAATATTGATAGGTTTTTTTGGCAAGATATTTGCCTTGACGTTTGATGGTCATTTATTTCTTTAACCACTTTCTGCTATTATTTGATATAATGATTTAAACGTGTGAAGCTGCACAGGGTCGGTACTTTAGAACTGTTTTATACATGTAGTCATATGCAAAAGTTTTGATTCCCCTCCTCAAATTAGATGTTTGTATTGGTTATTAATGTGTTAATAAGTAAATAGTACAACCTCTACAGAGAACACGTTCTGCACATTTTAATACATACTGTACTTGCTGAAATGAATATATTGAAAAACAAAATGTTGCATGTGCAAAGTTTTATTTTCCTCCAATATGTTAAACTCCACCTATAAATTGTCTAGAAAAATGTCATATTTTAGTGTGTTTTCTATAGAGGATATCAACTGAGGGTTTTTAAACATTTGCATAGGACTGTATTGAAAGTATTGAAAACATCAGAGCAATAGTATACACTGTCATGGTCACAGACGACTTAAATATGCAAATGAGTTCCAGGCACAGCTCTAGATTAGTGTTTCTGTAAGTCAAGGTTGGTCCATGTGACCCAAAAAAGTCTTGTAAATTGAAATTGTAAAGCATTTTTTACATCAGTTCCATGAAATAGGGACTTAGGGAAGGTCTCTGAAGCGAAGGTCTAAGCCGAACATTAGTAGGTGGGGTTGGTTAAAGATGATTTCATTAGTTTATATTGTTTCTTTTCGCTGCCAATAGGTGCATGGCAATGCCAACATTCAGATGATGTTTAAGAGGTGGCACAAAGGTCATTACATTGCAATTTCAAATATGAACAATAATATTTTTCTCTGTCTCTATCATTTTTGTTTTCCCTTATAGAATGGGATTTCTCCCAGGCTTGAATCTGAGGTTCAGGTTAACGGGACTCTGCACTGTCCACTGGCCAGTGTTTCCCCTGGTGAGTTCACACATGTCCCCAAGGACCCATCTTTGTGTTCAATATCAATATACTGATCTTTCTCTTTTAGGTGTCTCTTGTGAATTCAGTTACTCAAACATATTTTTAATAAATGACCTGTTTGACCAGGACAGCATTAGCTAAATAACCATTTCTGTGTTTAAGCAGAGAGTGACCGGACTGCACCCAGTCTAAGGGACCCATATCCGGAGATTCCTAAAGGACAAGTGGAGGTAGGACATTTCTTTCCACACCACTTGTTGAGTGACTGTTGCATTTTTTTCCCCTTCTGCAGTTCACATCACTCCGGACTACTTATCTTTCCCATTTAATTTTAACATTTTCCACGGAGTAACTGACCCACCTCACACACTCCCGTAATAACACAATTCATCTTGTGTGAGCTGTTCAAGCAGTTTTTCCTGGCATAGTGAAACGTAGCAGTGAATACCAGTACAGCCAGTGCTGCATTAATGTCGGGTTGTTTTTTGAAGTGTTTGCAGAAAATGTATTTCAATATAAGACTAAATCTGAGGAATATCAGTGATATAAAAAACGTAATCAAAATTTTTCTCTAAATATTGGATGGTTCAACAAGGCCGCCCCCTTTGCCTTAATGACAACTCTAAACCTGAGACTTGGTTTACAAGTTTTAGCAAAAAAATCACTTCACACTTACCAGACGTCTACGTGGACGTCAGGCACTGAAATTCCTTTCCTTTTCATGTCCGTTAATTTAAAACTTGTTTATTTTAATTTTCAAATTTAAAATTCAAAATGCTGGCGACTGATCATCTTCTTCATGTGTTTTTCATGAATGGAAAGCAAAGACACAAATGGACTTAAATCAATGAACAGTAGATACAGATTACACCTCATCATAGTTTAGGTATTTTAGTACAGTTCAGTTTTAACAAATTCGTCATCTCTCCTTTTGTGTGTGAGCCAGCACCGCTGGTGGGGAGAGATAGACCTGGCAAGCATCGTGGGTGTGTGGTTCTAAAGTGCATGTGGTGCAGGAGCGAGTGGTGGGGGCAGGCGAGCAGGGTTAATGGCTTAAAACAAAGGGACATTTTTTTTAATGATTATTATTTTAATAATAAAAATTAAACATCTCAAATAAATTAAAATAAAAAGTAATTAACTACAATCATGTGTAAAATTGGTTCTGCTCCTCCACAGGTTGGCGCTGAAACTTCGCGCAAGGTCCTGTTCCGAACTCAGCCAGACATCTTGCTCCTAACTGTCTCTGATGAACAGACCCAGAGCCACAGAGAGGACAAGCACACATATGGCTCCGAGGAAGAGGAGGAGAGCGAGGAAGAACGGCCACACAGCTCGGGCTCCTCATCTGGGAGATGGAGGAGCCCGAGAGGCCGAAGATCCCGAGCAGGGTAAGGAGGGATGTGCCCTGTAATGAAAGTATAAAATGATGCATGTACCTGCTGAAAACATGGCGAAAAATGGCAAAAACTCCTGGAAATGGAAATACATGTATATTTGAATGTTCTGTCTGTGTCTTTCTTTGGAACATGCCATGTTTTTGGTGGAGTATCTGAATGGAGAAAGTCTGATGCGGTAGTTCATGGTTTTATTCCTCCCCTCAGGGTGGCTGTAGTACATGAGCCGTTGTCTCGGCGCAGTCAACAGAACAAGCAGGCTGAGCAGGAGCTGCAGGAAATGTCAGAAAAACTGTCGCGTCGCCTGGAGGAGCTCGACCTGGTAAGTGTGCCCTGACCTCAGGGTGCCCTAACACAAGCATTTACAGTGTGCAGTGACGTTTGTTGCTCATTCTCAATGACTACAGTAATCAATAAGCTGAGTGAACATGACCGTGACCTTTAAAGCATTTCACAGAAGTTTTGTTCATTTTTATAACTCCCAGTAAGTCATATTATGTCCTAAACCACGTTTACAAATCAGCACCACCTTCTTGAAATGCTGGATGTGGACAGAGAGGTTTGGATGTTTTTACAGAAACTATTGAAGTGACGTGAGCTTGGAACTTCTAATTCCACTCTCCAAAATGCTGAGTGCACTTTGATACAATTTTGTGTACATGCATGCACACATACAGATATTTTATTCATAAAATTGGTGTCTTCATGCCACAGATGCTGAAAAGAGCTCTAGGAGAAACAGGGGAGGAGCCTAAACCCCAGGAGGAGGACAAACGCTCTCACCACAGTGATAGTGTCATGGAATGCAGACGCACCCAGAGACCCACAGGTGTGTAATATATATCTGTCATATCAGCTCAGCTGATGCACTGCGCTGCTCTCGCTGCTCTAGCATACATGGTTTACATTGTATCAAGGCCTTGCAGGATGAATTGTATGGTTCGTGGCAGTGGTGGCCTAGTGGTTAGGACATTGCGCTGGGGACCTGAAGGTTGCAGATTCAATTCCCAGCTCAGGCACTACTGAGGTACCCTTGAGCAAGGTACCGTCCCACTGCTCTGCTCCACGTCTTGGAAGTCGCTTTGGATAAAAGCGTCAGCCAAATGAATAAATGTAAATGGTTAGAGCTGTAAAACCCTGAAGTTGCAAATAGTGGGACTAATAAAGGTTCTCTTATCTTAAGTGTACAGTTGCTGGGACTTCCATTGTATATCGCAGCCATTTAAATGGTGTAAACGATTAGAATTCCCAAGTTGCTATTTCTGTGTTCTTAAATATCCACAGTATGCCAAACATAATGGCATGTATAGCAGCCAGAAAGATTAATATAATTGCTGAAGTAACACATGGTATGGTGCACAGGCTGTACTGCATGTTTTTTTTTTTTCAGTGTATGACATATTGCCTCATTTACATAAATTTGTCTGACGCTTTTATCCAAAGCGACTTCCAAGACATGGAGCAGTGTGGTGGGCAGTACCTTGCTCAAGGGTACCTCTGTAGTGTCCGTGTCGGGACATGAACCTACAACCTTCAGGTCCCAAGCCAATGTCCTAACCACTAGGCCACCACTGCCACGTATTGCAGTCAGCTTACTAAGTACTGGCATTCTTGTAAAGGTGGTTAAGAAAGGTCACAACATCTAAGCTTAAACTGAAATACAATACAGGCATAAAAAGTACTAAGGCTGCTCCATATTAGTTGTCCAGCTGATAAGTGATGACCAGCTGATGATCAACTTGGTCTTATTTGACCAAGTGTTTCTCAGTCAGTTAGCCACAAAAAAACAACCTCCAGTGGAACCCAGTGGTGATAAATTTAATGATGAGGAGCAGCATGTAAAGGAAAACCCTAAGGACTAACAGGTTGACTATTTGTCGAGTAGGACGTATTCGATGCTAAAAGGGGCTCATTTATGCTGTCTAATAAGAAATATGACCACTGCAGTAAAGCTTTCTCTTCTTTGCCCGATGCTTCTTCCCTGGACAGATTCAGCCGGCATAGACGGACCACCTCGCCCACGCTCCTTATCACCCTCCCCACCCCCTGCACGCCGCTCCCTACAGAGCCAGCTAGAGGGCACTCTGCTAGCAGACTCACGACCTCACACAGCCCGAAGTCGGCATGGACCAGTCCAGGACCACCAGGATAAGCACAGGAAAACTCAGGTCAGTAAGCAGCATAAAGATGTGAGTACCTGACCGTATGTGTCCATGTTGTGTTTATCAGTCTTTATCCTTAAGGGCCACAGCCCTGCACATTTTTGTGTTTTCCTACTTTAATACAGTCTCTGCAGCTCAATGAGATTGTTTGAGCTGATTAGTTGGATCAGCTGTGTTCGGAGCAGGGAAAACCCTAAAATGTGCAGATCAGTAGTCCTCCAGGAGTTGGGTTGTTGAACACTGTTCATGAATAAAGCACAGGCAGTTATCAGGTTCATTATGAGACATTATGAGTGATCTCAGTTAAAAGCACAATGCTAGGCAGTGTGTCCTTTGCAGCATCCTTAACATCAAAGGTCTGTGGATCAGCTTTTCTCAGTCAGCTGCGAGGCTTTGAGTTGAGAGTTTGAGGTGTCTGAATTAAGGCTGTCCCTTTTTTACTTAATAATCGATTATTTGATAAACATTTATGTAATCAAATTTATGCTTTTGATAAATCTGCATAAATAAATTTGATTTAAAAAAAATAGTTGGCCCTGCTAGTGTTGTGTAATACCTTTGTTGGCCTGCAGATGGTGACAGAAGCATATATGGCAGAACTGAAAAATATGGACGAGCAACAGCGAGCAGAACTGGCTGTTGAAAGACTTCGAGCACAGGAGGCTGTACGCGCATTTATATTTTATTTTCCTTTTTTTTTAGCATAGTTTATATTTCATTTTATCAATGATTAAATGGAAATAGTTCTGTGTTTTCTTGCTTTTAGTTGTTGGTGTGGCATGCCACACAAAGTATTTGTGTTGAAAGACATACGAGACCTAAGAAACTTCAGTTTCAAAGAACGTTTGTGTGTGTAGGAGCGTGAGTACAGAGAGGCGATCCGCAAAGAAGCCACTCGTGTTCTGAAGTCGTCTCAGACCAGCAGATCTAAATCTACGCTATCAAACAGAACATCCCGCACCAGACCGCCATCATCCTTCCGACGGCAAACACATCCTCGCAAAGCTGCACCCTGTAAGACGTCTTGCCATTAATGTCCTCGGTTATTGTGTTAATAAAGAGCCCTCTGCAGTCTCTAATATACTGCCATATGCTTTTCAACAGTTTGGCAAAAATATTTACATCGTTTTCCATCCTAGATGTAGTCGAACAGCCAAGACGTGCCTGGTGACCAAATTGGTTTTTTAAATTTTTTAAATTTTTTCAAAAATTCACTTCACAGGGGGCTAATGGCTAATGAGGCTAATGTTGCTAACAAACGTTAGAAGTCAATGGTCACCAAAATCTTTTCCATAAATACATACCTAAAACCTCTCTCAACATGCTCAAACTGCATTAGCTCTTCTGTTGTGGATATTGTTCATGTAAGCTGTAAAACTGAGTGGTACTTTATCGTGTAGCCAAACACTGTTGTCTTCAGTAACCTAGAGAAACTGGTAAGTATTCCACACAGTAAGGCCTGTGGATGCTAATAGGTGTATTTTACTTTTAGAAGCACACATATCACCCCCAAAATTTTCAATGTCAGAAAAGTGAAAAAGAATATGCTCTGTTGTTTCATTAAATGTTTTTCCCAGTTCTGTGTGACTCCTGACTGTGCAAGCAGGGTAGATAAGGTTCTAGTACATGAGTAGCCTTAACTTTAAAGCAGCATCTAGAGGTGGACCTCTAGATGTTTTTAGTGCATGCACTTGTAGTGAAAAACAAATGATTGGAATTATTGCGTTTGTGTCCAGTACGGGCGAAAGAGAACGATTTATTGCCAGCTCTGTTGGAGGAGTACCCGCCCCTGCACTTCTCTTCTCACACACTCTCCACCATGTGGAAGCAGCAGCTGCGGCAGGTCGACCAGCTTGGTGCTCTGGATAGCCACCGCAGACACACACACTCCACCAAACTCACCAACAAGGTTACCAGACTCCTTCTGCTCTTTATCCTCTGCAGTAAAACATTCTCTTCCACTAACACACCATAAAGCTCATAATCTGGCTAAAATAAACTAGACTAGGTCAGACCATAATTCTGTTAAATCATCCCTTTTCCATTAGGTGATATCTGTTAATTCCTGGTTGAATATTTACCTGAATTTGTTTGAGATCTGTATTTGTTATGGTAGCTTCCTTCTGCTGTGTTAAAGACAAGCTTCATACTGAAGTGTTGGGATGTTGAAGAAGCTTCCTTTATTCAACAGGTAGAGGAAGCTCAAAAGAGACACGACCTGCTAATGGAGATCATCCACAAAGAGCAGGAGCACAACCACCGCCTGGTGAGATCACACACACATACATGCCAAACACTGAACAAACCTTTTTTTGTTATGAAGAAACTGTCTTCACAGGGAAATTGAACTTTGCATGGCCTTAGATGTGGGCTTAAAGGGAAAGTTGAATATTTTTAACGAAATGGGAGTTTTTCACTTTAGAAACATGTCGCTCACCCTAGACACTTAAAGCTGTTTTTGTCAACTTCCGAGGGTGAAGCATGTACATACTCATTGTCTGAGCACAAATGAATGGCCCTGTGCGTGTGTGTGCGTGTGTGTGCGCGTGTGTGCGCGCGTGTGTGTGCGTGCGTGTGAGATTTATGTATATCTTCGCGTCTTCCTCACTCTCCCTTTTTCTCACACTTGCACAGAAAGATTTCAGGGAGCGAATTCAACAGCAGAGGTCTGCACAGAATAAACTGCGTGAGCAGCGGCAGCAGGTGGCCCGGGCCCGCAAATACCACAACGACTACCATGTTCAGCTCCGTGCGCGGCTGCTCAGGGCTCGTACACGTGAAGAGAGGGTGACTATCAGTTTAATAAATTAAGATACAAATGATTATTGCAGATCAGTTTTTTTGTTTTTTTTTGCGCCCTGTAAAGTCATTAAATTGATCGTCAAAGATTTTTGAACCCAGCAGTTAAAGAGGCTCAGGAAGGGACTGTGTTGTAGTAGACTAGTTTAAAGTGCTCTAATGTGGATTGTGAATCGTGTGATCAGTATTATAAGTCTGAGGACTGAAGTGAACAGTGAATGAGAGATTGTGGGTGTTTCAGATGTTCCGGCAGGTGTTTGAGGAGGGTCTGGAGTTGCAGAAGGCCCGTCTAAGGGAGCAGCGTGCATATGCTAAAGAACAGCGCCAGGAGCACCAACGTAAGCACAAGGATGAGATCGAAGCTATGGAGAACTACTACAGGGACCAGGTAACGTCCTGCATCCACGAACATCCTCGATCACCTAATAGTTTAGTTGTCCTTGGCAACCAGATGGTCTTCACATTGCATATTAGCTGTTTGGATTAAGTGTTTTTTCACTGATGTTAAATTTTTGCATATTATACCTGATGACCTGTAAACCTAATTCTTCAGAGTAGCGTTTCATGAAATGCTTCATTTTGTAGAATCTCACTCAGAATTATTTACAGTGTGGTAATAGGAACAATATTTCTGAAGAGTTTCATGTCTCCAGAAGCTCCTGTACAAACATTGCATGAAATGGAGATATATGCTTCCAGAGACATTGTTTTGCCACAGTTTGAGAAGATTTTGGCTTATAATTTATTAAAGCAAGGCAAAATGTTTTTTTGTTTTTTTTTTCCAGATGCACTATTATTTTGTCAACATTACCTATATACAGAAAATATATTTGCATACTTATATTGTAGACATAGTTCTTAACCACAGCTGTAAAGAAATTTGAGTCCCTAAGTATCTCAACCACTGCACTTTGCAGAAAATCGATGGAATTATTCTTTATTATTATTACTCAATGCTGTCATGACCTTTAAATGAATTGGCTACACTGGCTGATGTGTGTTTAACTTTATGGGAGGTCTTTGTGGTAGTTCTGACCTAAATAAAGACCCAACCCTTGGCTTTGGTTAGATTTTCAGTAGCCCTGATTCCAGATATCCGTTCGTGAAAGTGACTCTTTGTCATTGTGAACACACTCAAGCACCACAACGAAATGTGACCTCTGCATTTAACCCATCACACGTGGAGCAGCGGGCAGCTACCAACAGTGCCCTGGGAGCAGTGTAGCGGAACGGTACCTTACTCAACTTTCAGGTCCCAAAGGCAGCGTCCTAACCACTAGGCCACCACTGCCCACATCTCCAGGCAGTGTAAACACATCTTTGTTTTAAGGAACACAATGTAAAACGATAGGAATCATTTAAACTGAAATCTGGGATTTCTTTACAAGGCTCGTTCTGAGAGATGTGCAGCACAAGCTGCAGGAGGCTAAAAGTATTGAAGTGACTGAGTCCTCATTCCTGCCTTCTTTCCATTCGAAGTAATGTGACCGTCTCTGGCCGAAAGCGAAGGAAAACAGAAAAATGATTGGTGGTTATTTTGGAAAAGACATTAAAATTTATGTCACTTTTATTTTTTTTTTTCTCCTCCAATACTTTCCGCCTAGCAGTTTGTTCCATGGGTTACTCATTATTAAATGAGTTACGCTGCAGCCCTGACCAGCCTGCAGCATGTGTAAAAATATTACTGCAGTTTTCCAGCAAAGCCTGGTGAACAGAGACGAAAGGTGATGCTCATTGATGAGTCACTCGTTCTTTTAGGCTGGTCAGTCAACCACTTGGACAGGCAAAAATTATAAATAGATTTGGACAGTGTTAATATGCTGTAATAGGTGTTGTCTGCATCCATGTAACAGCAAAGTGCAGTTGCCTTGGCTACCAAGTAAAATTTTAGTTTTTTTCCTTTTGTGCAGTTTTCAATGCTTGCTGAAAGACTCGCCCTGGAACGACATGAGATACAGGTTCGAAAGAAGGCCCAGGAGAAGGTGCGTAATGCCATACTCTTAATTATGTCCGAGTTACAGCTTCAACTGCCCTAAAGCCTCTGGAACAAACGGAACCCGTGATAAAGTCCTTCTGAACTGGTCCAAATTTCTTTCCACAACATAAATCCCTTTCTCACAGGACTTAATTACTGGGGTCATCAGTAATTCTTACTGTCACTGATAATTCATACCAGACCTGATGTTCCATTCGGACTGTATTTCTGTCTTGGTGAAACATGACTTGGTCTGAATGACAAAGGAACCACGGAGCCTCTGCAACTCATTAATGGCACAGTAGTCTGTAGGGGATTGTACACTTATGGAACTTCAGGCATGTTGCTTCAAGTGTCATACATTTATTAATTTATTGACCTTTTTGTCTTACAACATATGCTAAATTTGTTCAATACCCATTTGAATCAGTTGTGTTTGGGCAGGGGGCGATCTA